>OZ018331.1:33152921-33207921 GCA_963969495.1 Ceratothoa steindachneri | reverse complement strand
TGAAACCTTATTCTGTAATACTTTGATCATTTTAATTACTGAAATACTTTTAATGAAAAATATAATTTGATCTCACCTTAAAATGTCTGTTAGTGAGATCTTATATCAGGGCACCAGTTTAGTAAGTTTATGTCTCAAGTCTCCCCGTTTAGCGATATCCAGACGATTTCTTTTCTTCAATAACAAATCATTTTCAGCACTAAAGCCACATTCAGCTAAATATGAAGATGGGAATGGTAACAACATTTTTTGCAAAGTTGGTTGAATGAGGGTATTTAGTTTCTGTCTCATCAGTAACCCATGGCACCACTCCTTTTTATATTGAATAAAGTTTTGGCTGACTCATCATTTTTCATTTCAGAAGGTTCTTCTTGGTACTGCATCGAAACATCAGATATATCCATTAGCATTGCTGCATCACCCATGCTGGAAAATGAATTTGTTTTAAATCAGAAAATCTTTCTTTCAAATCACAGGACAATATTTTCAGATGATCCACAATGACAAGTATAGCATCATCAGTCACCTCACAATTTCTTAGCCAATGAAACTGGTCAAAAAATTGTGAGAAATATTTTTGGGACATAGTTCAATAAATGTAACGAAGCCAAATATCTTCGTCTTTGCACCAACAAGAGGTTTATTTGATCCTTGAAGTTGTTTATCAAACATATTCAGTTTTTACAAAATATTCGTATCTGTTAAATAACTCATAAATGCTTTACCATCAACGGTTAGCAGGTGTTTCATTTCAGGCTTGTCACTTTATGAATCTTTTCAACCAAATCCCCTTTGAGAGCCACCTTACCTCAATGTGAAGTAGAAGTCTCACATAGTCAGCATTTTCATTTTCATAAAATTGCCTGAAGAGACGCTCACATTTTGCAATAGCTTTGATAGCATTGATACATTTTATAACTGAGTTTAGAACCGCATTAAGAACCAGAGTAATATTATTAGATACTAAGTTCTCTCTATGAATAACAGTGCACAAGAAGCATTTCTGGATTCTCATCTTTCATCAATTTTAAGCAGCCTTTTTCTTGCCTATAACAACAGAAGCACCATCTGCAGTAAAGAGATGTTATGTTTTCTATTGGTATATTATTGACGTGTAAGTAATTTTTTAGCTTACCATATATATCAGTGACGGTAGTGATGGTTTCTAATGATTTGCAGAATACCATTCCTTTAGCAAATTTACCTTTACCAATATATCTTGCATATGCTAAAAATACAACCTCACTGTCTGTCAAAGTTGATGCGCACATTTATAGTGAGAATTTTCTTGATTTCAGCTTTTCAACAAGTTGTGTTTCAATATCTTCACTCATTTCATCTATTCTTCTACTAACAACAGCTTTGTCATCTTTTTCCAGGATTGTTTTAAGAAATGCTGATATTGGAGGTTTAATTAAATCCTCTCTTATATGATTTTTTTTCCACATTTAGCAATGAGTAAAGAAATTTCATAACTAGCCTTAAGAGTACGACTGACGCTCACAGTTTGTCTAGTAATCAGAAAATTTATTGTTGATCTTTTTGCGAACTTCTCCTTTAAAGACTTAAAGTAATTTAAATCTGAATTTACATACGCCCTATGTTTCGCCTTAAAATGCAACTCAAGACGACCTGGTTTCACTGATTCGTTGGTCAAGCATCGTTGGCATAAGAGGCAGAAAGGTGACCGTTCATCATGGATAGCGGGTATGAATCAAAATTTTAAATATTCCTCTGAATATTGACGAACTTTTTTTTACTTACACTATTCATTTTATGTATAATTGTATAAGTTTTGTGACTGAAAGAAATAAAATTATAAATTAATTAAAGAAGTATTCCAAATAATAATTTCTGAATAAGGAATATAAATATCAACGAAAACGAATTCTTATAGAAACAGGCCATTGTTTTGGCGTGCGTGGTATAAATGCAAGATACTACTAAGAGTTCAATTGATATAAAGAAATAAAAATAATAATATATTCCTTTTTTCATGGTTTGCCAAATTGTAGTATATCACATTAGGTGACACATAAGTCACATATTATTATGAAAAAATTCAGAACAACACGGAATTATGGTGGACACACGGCCAAACGTAAACACTGAGAAGCGAATGTTCGCACATGCTGATTGGCCGAGAAAACATTGACTCATCCAGCGACATGCGTCCCGCCCTCTCCTCGGTCGGCCGAGACACGCGAGTGTGGGGAGACGGGAGATACATGTCTACCAATTACACATGTATAGGCATACACATAGATATTTTATGTATACATACTGTATATGCACCGTGTTTATTAACACGCACATACACTTACACAGAATCACTAGAAAACAATTCACTGTTAATAACTCCTTCTCGAATTGCCCCTTAGTCTGTTGGTATAGTAAGCCGATGAGGATGTCTTAGCAAGTCCAACACCTGTGAGTACGCAGGATCTTGTGTGCCAGGTAAGCAGCCAGGTGGACAATTGACTGTTCCGTCCCTTCACCCAGGTCGTCATGTTCGGCATGAATAGCTGCATCCACTAGCTCCTGGGTGACTCTGGCATCGTCAAGGTGTCACTGCTGCCTTGCTTCCTACATCTCGGAGGCCACTGCTCTCAAGCTGTAACCAGACAGCAAGTCAAACCAGGTTTCGTACTCTTACCTCTGCCTCCCCCCCCATGAACTGACGGACACTAGGCCAATCATTTCCTCCAGCCAACTTTCGCAGGTGACCAAAATGACCCTCAAGTTTGTCGGAGTGGATCTTGCCAAGAAGGACATAGTCAAGATACCATAAATATACTCACTTTGCATAGGAGGTGAAGAATGGAGGAACAGCATTGAGTTTGGAATATTTACGCTGACGCTCTGTCTTCCGGAATGTTTCGTGGTGAAAGTCATCCGGTAAAGGGTGCAACACACACACGCCAGCATGGTCTGGGTCCCAGCCAGTATCACTGCGTTTTAGCGCAGAGATCCACTTCTTACAGATCTCTTGCCTGTCAGGCTTGGGGAAGGCAAACACTGAGTGCTTACAGGGTGCTTGGCCACCCGCTGCAATAGCCTTTTTTTGTGCTTTGGTGGGCTTGTAGCCAGATCGGGAATTGAAGGCAGCAAACTTAACCATGCTGAGTTGATTATATCTGCGTGAAAATAAGGGTAGTAAAATAACAAAAATAAATCCAATAATGATAATAATACTAAAAACAACAACAATAATATTAATAAAATTAATTTTATTATTGAAGAGTGCTAAAATATATATAAATATTCTGCTACTTATCATTTCTTACTACAATGGCGTAAAATGGTGATATTATCGATATTAATACTACTATGACTATGTACTAGCTACTACTACTACTATTAGCAACAATAATAGTTTACCAAAACCTCCACCCCTCCACCTCACCCCACACACACATTGTTGTGGTGGGCAGTCAAAAACAAAAGTCTCGTCCTTAAAAGTTTTAAAACAATTTTGCCAAAAACCACAAGGAACAAGGCAAAGACATCTTAAAACTTCTTTAACATTAGAGCAAAAAGAATGAAGTTTTGGGTACAAATATACACAAAATAATGTAAACTTACCATAGCTTACGGAGACAAGCACGCCTGACTTGTGGCTGCACTCATTGATGGACTCAAACTGGCATTCCTTGCAGCCGGCTGCACGTTTGGATTCAGTGAGGCCGTTATGCACAGGCGACATTCAAAACATAGCACAGTGGCTAGTCTAGTGTTAAAGAGGTCTATGCATAGGTGATTTTTTTGGATTGGCAATGGAGGCTTCATTCACTTCTATGACTTATGTCGCAATGTACGCAAGTAAGCACACATCGTCCAAGAAGACCCACTGAAGCTCTCAAACTCGAGGATAAAGTCAAAAGGCTTATTCTACCATCACTCCCCAAACTTTAGAATGCACCTACAAAGAACTTTATGCCACTGGCTCAACATATGCTCAACTCTGCGCTCTCTCTCTAAAATCCATAAAGCGAATGCATCTCTAGGACCTATAATACCACCTATATCCCCCTAATTATCAAATAGCTAAACTCCTTGCCCCCCTAATTAGCCCACCCGCCACGAAAAAATGCACTGATAAAAATTCTCTATACCTTAAGGAAGAAGTTAAATCAAGGCATCCTAACTTATAAATGACCAGCTTTGACGTAACCAAACTCTACACTAGTGTCCAGTTATAGAAACCATAAATACTCTTGTTTATCGCACCTTTCCCTGTCAGAGAGAGAAGGTTTACTCCCCCCCCCCTCCAAAAAAATCCAACGTCTACCTGTGGCGCCTGAGAAGATACACCTGCACAGCTATACAGCCGCAAGAGAGCCGCGAGATTTTCACGGGACCCCGTAATCCGTTTGGGTTCCATTCCTCGCCGTCGCACCGCCAGAACCACAGGCCAAAGAACTTTGCACAAAGCTGTGAGGCTGCCGAGACTGCCCCCCCTTCCTCTGGCGCGCCAAGTCTAATGAAATCCCCGTGCCCCTTTGGGAGCCTCCGCCGACCCACTTCCGCTGAAGCAGTATAAATACTTGGAGAAAAACTTTGAGAAAGCAGTACCATACAATTCCGTCTTGGTTAGCAGTCACGTACAGCTTCGTATGCCCTGCCTCGCCTCCCAACGGCTTCCAGCTACGAACGTAACGCGTTATCTCTACCCGGCCTTGCTAGTATCTAAGGCCAGAGTTCCCGCCGACAGACGATAAACACGGACAGGCATCTATCACTCGGTTATCGACTTCGTTCAACGACTGGAATACTCCCTCGCTCATTTCCAGCGAGGTTAAAGAAGAAGGAAACTTGTAATTGGAACTTTGCGCCCCCTCCCCCCCACACACACATTTACTCGCAGTATTCAAGCCTCCAGTCAATTAGGCTTTACGTGAGTCTCCCCGATAATTTAACTCTCCCATTTTCTTTGGAAGCAAGCAGCGTGCATCCTCTCTTGGTCTCTCGTACCCGACGAGTCATGTGTATTTCCTCCCACTCCGTTTTGAACCCGGGTCTCATTTTATTTATTGTCAGTTGCTTAATTGTGTTATTAATATTTTATTGGTATATAGTAAAGTTATATATTTTTCTACCATTAGTTTCTCTAATCCCAGAACCTCTAAGAATTGACTATTTAGGCCAACCGCACTCGATTTTGTTTATTTAACCCTCGCACTGGGATCAATATCCCAATTTTCTGCCGTGCCCTCTTCACGGTCACCCTACGACATCCCCTCTCCCAACCCTCTCTTTCATTCCTTCAATCAATAAAAAATACTTCTGTTTCACAAGAAAAGTATTTCTTCGATAATGGCAAACTACTTACCAAAATGAAGATGATTTCGCTATTGGTAGCCCTGTTGCCGACACTCTAGCAAACCTATTCGTCTTCCTTAGAGGAAGAAGCCCTTAATAAGACGATAGCCTTTTTCAGCTCTGAAAAATCTTCTAATAAATTCCTATAGTACATTAAATAACTGCACCCAAAAATATACCTCACCCCCCCCAAAATGAAGACAATAACTCTATCCCCTTTCTAGACCTATAAATAACTAGCTCTCCTGGCAGTTTCTCCACATCCATTTACTGTAAATCCACATATACAGGCTTCGGATTACTTTTTCTCAGTTGCTGTGCCACCAAACTCAAACTAAATTTATGCTCACTTCCTCCTACCTCTGCTTTCACAACGAAATTAACTTCGTCTCGACTTATTTTCCCCAAAACGGATACTCCCTAAACCTATTCCACTGAACTCTTCCAACATTTCATAATGCAAAGTTCAGCCCTAAAGTCTCTTCTTACATCCTCCCCCAAAAGAAGGTATTCACACATTTACCTTACATAGGACCTCTCAACTCCCTTCTCTGTTCTAAACTCTCACCTATTATAAATATAAAGATCGGGAGGCGTCCCCTCGCCCCCATCGTATGAAGGGTCTCCATGATACCGTATCGCCATGCGGTATCATAAGCCTTCTCCATATCGAAAAACACCATGGAGAAGTGCTGTCTACGAAGTAAGGCCTCGCAGACAGCCTTTTCCAGTCGAAGCAGAGCATTCGATGTGTAATGGAACTTGCGGAAGTCGCACTGCGCAGAAGACAAATGATCTCCGCTGTCCAGAAAAAAGGCTAATCTAACATTTACCAATTTCTCCATCAACTCGCACACACAGGAGGTTAGGGAAATTGGGCGGAAACAGGCCGGGTTAGAATGATCTCTCCCCGGTTTTCGAAAAGCTAGCAGAGTAGCGATTCACCAGGAGTCTGGGAGGTTACCCTCTACCCAGATCCTCTTGAACAAAGCTAACAGAAAGGCCATGCCTCGCTCACCCAAGTGTCGAAGCATGGCGTACGGGACATCGTCTAGACCACGGGCGGTGTCCGCGCATTAGGTGAGAGCTGAATGCAACTCGCTCCCAGTAAACCTGTCGTTGAAGGGTTCTCCGCCTTTGGAGGTAAAGTCCAGCCAGTGGCCTTCCGCAACATCAGAACGTGCATTTAATGCTGGCGGAGCAGCATTCCGGCTAGGGAATGTGGAAAAATCAGTCGCAAAGGATTCTGCCACGGACGCGGGTCCGAGAATGGGAGGGAGGTCCTGCGAGAACATGCCCCGAATCCTTTTGACTCGCCTCCACACCTCTGCTAGAGGGGTATTCCCGTTAAGTGAAGACACGTACGCACGCCAAGAAGAGCGGCCTGGGTGCTTCGAAATATAATGGAACCTTGCCCTAGCCCGACGAAATTCACCGACAGTAAAATCGTTTGGGCGGCGCTTATAGCGCATGTAGGCATAACCCTTCTGTTTGAGGGCCGTCTCACACTCGGCCGACCACCACGGGAGTGGTCGGCGTGCAAAACGGCCAGACGTTCTGTGAATAGTAGTCAGGCCTATGGCAATGAGGTTGCCGGAGAAGGACTCAGCGGCCTCATCTACCGACTTAAACTCCTCGACTGAGATAGAAAATTGAGTCATTTCCTGAAAGGCAGACCACCGCGCCCGCGCCAAGCACCACCGAGGCGGGCTCTGGGGCGGCGTCGATTATGGGCTGCCTGCTGGCTTTCATGGCAATCCCCTGTGAAAGCAAAGGCAAGACTGCTAGATTTGAGCTAGGGTCACGTGTTGACTCCAATGAAGGGGTGAGGGGGAGCACCCTTCACCCGTAGGCACTGGAGTTTATCGACCTCCAAATGTGCTTCAAATGCTACAAGTATGAGGAGCACACTACAGCCAACTGCCCCAAAGGGAATACTATCTTTTGTTCCATCTGCGCGTCGGACACCCAGTTTTGGAGGAGCTGTAAAAGCACCTCCATGAAGTGTCTCAACTGCGCCGGGGAACAAAAGACACTCTCCATGGCCTGCCCCATCAAAAAGCAAATTCTGAAGAAAATAGCCAACCTGAACAAACTGGAAGAAGAAACTAAGGCCAACACCACCTGTGCCAAAGTTGCAAAAGCTGCGGTAGCGGAGTCGAAAGGGAACCTTACATTTCTCCACGTCAAGAATGAAAACTCGACTAAAATTATGTGTTGCATATATTATACTCATATTGCGAATCTCTCCCTCCCAGGGTGCTTTGCAGATGAGCTTAATAAGATGCTAACTCATAATGGAATGGAAAAGATGTGGTTCCCCCCGAACCCGCGGTCAGGGAAGATCCTGAAAATTAGTCTCAAACCCCAGTGCGAGACTAGTTGTCAGAAGCTCCCAACTCCCAGCAATGCCACAACCCCAGCCTCCTCCAGGGACCCCAGGATCCAGGCTGCAAAAGCACGCACGGAACAAAAACAATCAACAGAAACTCACCAAAACAAAACCACCTACGCACACACACACACACACACAGGTTGACAATGAGGTTACGGTGACTGGAGTTGCGAGAGCCGAGGGAGGGGCACGCTCGACCCACTCACGGAAAACCTCGCAGCCCCAGAGACGCCCGAGATCGTCCTCTTCTTGCAAGAGGGAATCTAGGCACGCATACCATTCGAGAAAAATTAACTTGAAGGTATTCGCTGCCGAAAGGTCCCCTTTTCCTAAGGAGATGGATGTCCTTGATGTATCAGAAGGTATAATAGCCGGAGGATACAAATGGGAATTTACCTCGGACGAGTACAGTGAAAAGCAGGTCGAGGAGGCTTTACTCCAAGGCTTGATTAAACTGACTCCGGACTCTTTTGTCACCCTTACTGACGGCGAATACAGGAAAACAACGGACAGGAAAAACTATCACTCCTCCTAACACTCCACAAGGACCTAAGCTCGTAAGAGAATAAGTCCTAGAAACATCATATCACACCCAAGAACCCTTAAGTGAACTAGACAATGACGACTCTAAAAATATTACACTTAAACTCTGACGGATGGACAAATAAACAGACAGTGTACGGAAATGTATTAAGACAATGCGACCCAGACGTTATATTTATTTCCGAACATGGAATAAATGACACAAACACACTAAAACTTTTTCCCTACGAAGTCTTGACCAAAAATCACAGCGGAGAACGTTTTGATGGATGCGCTATAGCTGTGAAAAGAGGTCTTGACTTTAGATCAATAAGTGGACTCGACGATCTTACCTTGCTGTGGAGGTCCGTACGGCAGTGGGACCCGTGTTCCTGGTAACAGGGTACCAACTCCCAAGGAGAGGGTATTTGCCCCTTCCCAACTTCTTGCAGCTATGTGGTCACGGCAGAACCGTTCTCTTTGCCGGTGACCTCAATGCAAGAAGCGCTGCCTCCGGTTATACGTTGACCAACCCAGCAGGCAGGAATCTCGAGACACTTATCGATAGACACATTATGACTAGAATTGGACCAGAATTCCCCACATTCATCACTCACAGGTCAGCCACCAAACCAGACATTGTGCTAACAAGCAATATGTTCCCATATAATTACTTCATTGAGCCGGGCCCCCCTATTCCCAGCGAACACCAGGCTATCCTTATTAGAGTCTCAACCTCCCCCATTCAAATCCCTATCCCAGAGCGAAAGAACTACGCTCGAGCCAACTGGGATAAGTATAAACAACTCCTCGAAAGTTATAACCCACAACCCTTAAATAATGCCTCCCTAGAAGAAATTGACGAGGAGTTGGATAAATTGAATGAAAATTTATTAAAAGCCGACAAGGAAGCCGTCCCCCGAGTTAAGTATAAAACTCTCCCTGCCCCCTCATGGACCCCTAGAATGAAATCCCTCGCGAGGGAGTATAGGGAACGGATCAATGAAGTGAACCTCACTGGCCCCAACATCAACACACACCGACAAACACGACTCATACGTGACGAACTAATGACTCTTATAAGGGACCAACAGAATGTACTCTGGAATAATTTAATTGACGGACTGAACGTAGAAACCGACTCACGTACATTCTGGCAGACGGTTAAACGACTAAAAGGCGGACAACCAACAAAGACTATTAAGCTTAAATGTGATGACACTGAAATTTCTGACGTGGAAAGAATCGAAGAGGAATTCAGACTCTTTTGGGCATCTATATTTAAGATATCCCCGGAAGAGAATGATGACTTCGATTTGGACTTCGAAGACGGAATCATTAACGACCTGAATGATCAAATACACAGAACCCACCCTCACCATTGCGTATCACAGGATAGGGAAATGGAAGGACTCGGTGGTAGAATTACTGCCGAGGAACTCTCAATGACCTTAAAATCCTTTCGACAGCGAGCACCGGGGCGTACAGGACTGACGAAGGAGTATTTTATTCGAGCCCCGCCCAACATCTTATTGGGGCTCATGAATATCATGAACGCGTGTCTGAATGTGGGTTACTTCCTTGACCACTGGAAGGTAGCGAAAATGATATTCATTCCAAAAGCCGGTAAACCGCCGGACAGTCCAGCTAACTTCAGGCCTATATCTCCTAGAATTTTCAGGGAAAGTCTTGGAGAAGATATTGGCCAATAGGGTAAATACGTTCCTCGAGAATAACAATTCCCATAATAATCAATAACATGGCTTCCGAGCGAAGCGAGGAACAGACACGGTGCTAGCCGTAATTACCGAGAAGTTGGTAAAAGTAAAATCAGAAAAACGCCACGCAAATCTGGTGCTACGCGATGTCAAAAAGGCCTTTGACAAAGTATGGAGGAGAGGCCTACAATACAAGATCTTACAACTGGGCCTCAATCCCATACTTGAGAGGATCCTTTGTGACTACGTGATGGAGAGGAGGGCGTTTTTGAGTATCAAAGGTTATAGTGGCCCTGAGTTCGAACTCGAGGCAAGGGTGCCGTAAGGCGGGTGCATTAGTCCCCTGCTCTATAACATATACACCATAGACCTTCCCCAACCCTTAACTGAAGGTTCCTTGTACGTCCAATTTGCGGACGACATAACAATGATATGTACGGGGCCTTATCGGAATGCGAATTTCATGGCATGGAGTACGGTAGTGGAAATCGAAAACGTCAACTCTTTCGAGAGAAGATGGAAGATATCTTCCAATACCCAAAAGTTCCATGTAATTCCACTATTCCGAAGGACACTGGCAGACATCCGTGTAGGGGGTGCACGCATCCCATACCGCACGGAGGGCACGGTTCTGGGACTACATATTACGACTGGTGGGTATAGGAATCATGTAGCGAAAACTACACAGAATGCACGGAGGGACTTGGGTGAATTTTTCAAATTCGTAAACCTGAGCGCCTCCAACAAACTTAAAATCTATAATGCGTGCATTCGCTCAAAACTCTTGTACCTCCCCCCCCCCCCCCCCCGGTCCCTATAAACGTAGTTTTCAAGACCCAAGTCCTTAAACTGCAAAGGGTCCAGAATAAGGCAGTATATATCATTACGGGAACCCGAAAGAGAGAAGGGAGAAGGCAGAGTTAACTCCATGGGGAACTGGGGATGACCCCCATAAACGTGGAGCTTCAGCTCAGAGCAACTAAAATCTGGGACAAGGTGCACCGACACCTCCCTCTTGAGTTTGTGCTCGAGCACATTGACTTTAACAATTTACGTAACATAAGACGACCAATATCATTTAAAAGCAGCAGACTACCGATTGACATTGACGTCGACCCAAAGTTCACTTAAAGCTAAAAAAACCCTATTCACAACACAAATCATGAACAAAGCCAAGCGAAGTTAGCCACTGAATTAGCATTTGCTGAATTTAGTTCTAGTAAATACTTCCCCAAATTTTTGTGCGAAATATCGCCATAAAACAATAACAAACTAAACAACACATAACAAAAAACCAAAATCTGGGTGTAAAATACCCAGAAATGAAGATGAAAATCTTCTACAAGCCACGTAGAGAAAAAGATAACATCTACAACTACAAAGGCTTGAATGCCCAGTGCATTACCAGATGATATATTTATATATTTAAAAAAAAACAAAAAAAAAACGTAAAGAAAGCCAGTGATACCCTTTCACCAGGGATCTGTCTTTCATACTACCTTTCATTTTCACTTTCCTATTTTTTCCCTATTTTCCCACTATTTCTCCTACTAAAACCCTCTTCTACTATATTCCTCACTTTATATGTCCAATGTCCAATGTCCAATAAATCAAATGAAAGATAAATCTCCGAGAAAGAGACATAAGAGGCTACTCTATAGAAGATAAAGAGAAAATCGATCAATTATTTCCTGATCATTGAGCGAAAGACTTCAGGATAAGTGAAGATGAGAATGCAAACTTTGACTCTGAATTCGAAAATCAGATCAATGATTTATTAAACACAGAAATAGAAAAAAGCTCAACCCTACCACTTTGTTGAAAGAGAGACATGTACCAACGAGGACATCGATGCTGTAATATCAACAGAAGAAATGAGAAAAATGATTTTTTGTTTCAAACAGAAAGCCCCGGGAAAATCTAGGCTAACGAAAATCACCATGTCGAAACCCATACCAAAATACTTGAGGGACTTAAGAACGTATTTAATGCAAGACTAAAGACGGGATACTTCCGAGATGAACTAAAGGTACCTAAAATGATATTTGTGCCTAAACCTGGAAAGCCACCGACGCAGGTTAAGAATTACAGACCGATTTCACTGCTAGATTTCATTGGGAAATTATACGTAAAATAATAATCAATAGATTAATGAGGTTCCTAAACGAAAATAATTGCCTAAACATCTGGCAATTTGGATTCCGAAAGAACCGGAGCACGGAGATGGCACTTAGTGTATTCATAGAAAAGATAGCTAGAGCCAAAGAGAAAAGGGAAGCATCATCATAGTATGTAGAGACGTAACGAAAGCGTTCGACAAAGTTTAGCAAAGGGGATTACAATATAAAATACTCAGATTTAAAATTAATAATAAGATTGAGTGGATATTTTGTGACTATATAATGAACAGATACGCCTACATAGAACATGAAAACTATCGAGGAAACACATTCAAGCTAAAAGAAAGATTGGCACAAGGAGGGTAGTTGAGCCCTATATTATACTCAATTTATACAATGGATATCCCTGCACATATTAATAATATAGCCTTAATATAGAGTGCGCAGACGACTTGACACAATTGATCGTTTTCCCATGCCAAAATGGACCTATGCAAGCAAGAATGACAGCAACCGAAATAGAATCCATAAACAACTACGAAAAGAAATGGAAGATCAAAACAAATCTAAATAAATTTAAAATAGTACCAGTATATAGGCTAAAACTCAGCAGGCATCTACAAACAAGGTGGAAGATATAGATATAGCAACGAAAGCAAAGTATTAAGCCCATCTTAGAAACGGGTAACAAGAAACACGTAACAGACAGAATTAACAAAGGTAAAATGGGACTCAAACTACTATTCAGACTAAAAAATCTTAACCTAAAGAACAAAAGAAAAATAAACTAAGCTATTTTTCAATCGGCCTTAGTGTACCTTACGGTGGCAATGTGCACTATATCTAAGACTAGTCTACAACAGATTCAAAAGATACAGAACAAAGCAGTCTACATAATAACGAATAATAGACGGGCGGAGAGAAGAAATCAACGTGATTTACACAAAAAGGCAAAACTTACCATTATCAACAAAATAATAAAAAAGAGCAAAGAAAATGATAAGGAAAACTCAAGAGGAGATGGAAGAAGAACTCCCCAACCAATTAGATTACCTAGAAGGGTCGAGGACCCTTCGATTATTATTTCCCAGTAACTGAGAAATAATGGAAAGTGAAATGGAGAAATTATACACGTAAGTGGAAATTCCATAACAATTTGCTGACCAAGAGTAGATAAGAACAGGAATAAAACATGGAAAGTCGATCTTTAATTATTTTTTTTAATTAGAAACAAAATGAAAAGATACGAAAGTATGTACTCGAAAGAGAATGCGTAACAGTAGCAATTTGTAAAAGCTAAATATAGTTTGAACACCAAAGTGATTAGACAAAAGAACAACAAGAAACTCTTAAGCAAACTCAAAAACAACTCTATAAGAAAATAACTACTCACACAAATTCTAACTTAAATACCTCCTCAAACTACTAGATATTAGCCTGACCTCCAGGCAACCTTGCAACTCTATGCAACCTCTAATTTCCTTCCATTTCAACATAAGAACTTTCACTCCCTATCAAAACGCACACCTACCAGGCCTACAACTTACACAAGGGGAAGGGGACCTAAGAAAATAACGAATAGATTAAGATAAAAAAATTACACCCCTGGTTCGGATCACACGTTAAGCTGTAAGCCCAATAACTGCCTAGGTCACCTATATTATCTCAGACTATATTTCTCGCTGTTCTATCCTTATTTTTTTCTTCTTCCTCTCCCTCTCACTCCCACCCCCGAGTTCTCCCCACTCCGAGCCTGAGACTCGGGTGGAAGGGGGCTCAGAGGACTACAAGGGAGTACCTGGCCCTTGCCCCCTCCTTGACCTGGCACTCACTAGTGCCAGAGTGAGGGTGGTGGAGAGGGATCGGCCGATCTGATTCTTTTTTCCCACTTTCCTTTTCATTTCATTTAATCTATAGTTAGATTGTTTAGTCTTTTTAGATAATATCCTAAGATACAAAGTAAGTATTTAAAAGCTCGTGTTCTCAATTTATATAAATTCATCTAACAAAAACCATCGATTGTCCACGCAAGGTACCACCTGTAAGGGAGACATTTTTGAACAACGCACCGCGCAAAGCTCACTCAGGACTATTACAAAGAAACACAAATGGTTGGATTACAAAAAGAACGCATTCAGATAAATTGAACGCATTCAGATAAATTGAATCAGATGTCATCTTGATTTCAGAACACGGAGTTAACAGGCATAATGATTAGATCAAAATTTAGAATTACGAGGTTGTTAATCGCGAATTAATCACGAAATCGGTACCTCGGTGGTGTTATTACAGTAAGGAAAGTAAGTAATGCAAACAAATAAGAAACTTGGAAGAGCCATCTTGCGATAGAGGTTGAACTCGACTGAAGAAAAATAGTGATTTCCACCGGATACCAACCACCAAAGAGACTTTTTGCCAATTCATCTTTCAATGGCCTATTTGGCAGGAAGACCCTTTCAATCCTGATGGGTAATCTCAACCCCAAGATGTCAGGAATCCGGCTACAGAACATCCAACGGCATCGAAGGAGCCTAGACACATTGCTGGACAAGAAAATTGTTCAGCGAATAGGCAGCGACTTTGCCACCTACGTCAGAGAAAGGTGTGCCACAAAACCAGACATTTTTCTGCTCAGTCATAAAATACCGTTTAACTAATAAATGGAACCAGTCCAAGTACTACGTAGTGACAATATAGGGATCATATTAACAATAAATAGGAAACATATACAACTCCAAGCTGCTCGCGCAAAGAACTTAAAGAACAAACGGTTCACGGTAGGTAGAACTTACAAATTACCATCCGCTGTTATTGGATGAATCAATTCTCGAGGAACTAGAAGAGGCACTCAACGACCTTTAACAACCAGTTTATATCCATAAATCCAAGTATAAGGCCATCTCAACCTATAGATGGTCCGATTACATGAAGGAATTGTACCGTGTACTTTTATTATTATATGAGATAAACAGAACAGTATCAATTCCCTTAATACAAAAAAGCAAAGAGATAACATGAGAACTACCAGTTAATCCTGGGAGCAGCAATGGAGAATATGGGGTTCAGAGAACGAATAACTCGATCAAAATGCCTCTCTCAAAGAATTTTGAAAAAAACTGAGAAAACTCAAGGGAACATCCTACAGAAGGATGAAGATGGAAATTCAAGCATAAGATGGCAGCACAAAATCAGAGGAAGAAGAAATAGAACAAATATTTCCTGAATATTAGAATAAATATATTCGGTATAACTGAGAGAGAAAATGAGAGGTATAACATAAAGTTAGAGCATGAAATTATAGACGAGCTAAACACCCAAATACATAGGATGCATCCACCCCACTAGGTGGGCAGACAGCGTAACGGAGACGCAAATATGATAAGGGAGGAACTACTTGACGCACTCCGAACATTACGACAGAAAGCCCCAGGACAATCGACGATAACTCAATTAAACTATGGAAAGGCACAAGTAAACGTTATAGAACGAATAGGAAATATATTCAATGCATGTCTGAATACATTTTACTTCCTCCATGCTTTCAAGGCGGCAAAAAGGATCTTTTTAGCCAAGGAGAGGAAGCCACCATCGAATAAGGAGAGCTATCGTCTAATTTCGCCGCTGGAAATTGGCGGCAAAAGTCTTCGGGAAAGTTTTAAATAAAAGACTGTTCTCTCATCTGGAAGAGAACTCCTTAAGCAACCAGTACCAATTCGGATTTACAAAAAATATATATATACGTACGGAGATAACAATGAATGTCATCACGGAGATGATTGCCAAAGCAAAAAGGGAGGGGGGTTGTTACGTGGACATTGTAGGTCGAGATGTATCGAAAGCGTTTGATAAGGTTTGGCAAAGGTGGGATGCAATTCAAAATCTTGTAGCTATACCTATGTGAAAACTGAGAAAAAACTCTCTGTGACTATGTCATAGAGAGAGCGGAGTGCTATCAGTATTTGGAGATTGAACGGACCAAGGTTCAAGCTTCAGGCGGGTCTTCCGCAAGGAGTATGTCTAAGTCCCACTCTTGCCTCGGTGTAGACCGCAGACGTCCCAGTACCAGGCAACCATATTTGCCTCAACATTCAATTCGAGGACGGTTTAAGCCAGATAATAGAGTGCAATGGCGTAATGCACCTATGCGAGGCTCGTATGGCTGCCGCAGAATTAGAAATGAAGGCCAAATAAAAAGAAGATCCCGATCGGGAGGACCACACTCTCAGATGTCAGAGTGGGGGATATACCCTATCCTTATAGGACAGAGTGCAAAGGACTCGGGTTGAAAATTACTTTAACCGGGCCATGAAGCGCGTCCCAGATATAATTTCAAAGGCCACTCCTGCAACCAGAACACTATATATGTTATGTAACCTCATGGATAGCAACAAAAAGTTTTACACAGAAGAGAAGTCTTCAAACAATGCAGAACAAATGTGTATGCCTTATTACAGGTACAGGTAGAATTGACAGGAGGAAATAGGAAGAATTGCAGGGAGAAGTGCAAAAAAAAATCATAAATATGATTAATGAAAACCGTAATGCAAGAAGTCATGCAAGATTAGGGAGCTCCGCCAGCCTTTGGCGAACGGAGGTGAATCGCCATCTACGCATAAGACGTGTCAACAACATCGACCATGACCCAATTACCCAAATTGAAAAACAAACCTGATTTAAGACCGAAACTCGAAATTATGAAAGAAAAAACACCTACGACAAGATAAAATTACCCAATATGAATCATATATATATGAAAAAATAAAAATAGAAAACACGAAAACGGCACTCAGTAAAATACCAAACAAATTAACATAAACTAAGTAACACTATAAAGAATAAACGAATAATGTCGTGGTATGAACAAGTGTACGCGGTTATACGCACACTAGCCTACTGGCCGACAAAAATTAAGGCTCCACCTGGGGATGGCTCTAAGAGTGCTTTAAATGCACAGTTGCTAGGACAAGAAATATTAAAACACGGCTACAAAAATATACTGTAATAGGACTAAAGATTACATATACATATACGGCAAGTTAAATGGCAATGCAATTAAATATTGACGCTTCATTGCTAAGATGATTAACCCTATCAATTAAGTCTGAACCGAGGGATAATTAATTAAGTAATGATTTTACAATTATGCAAGTTCAAGAGCAAAGGGGATTCTTGAGGTTCGACGCAGTAAAGGTGGGAGGAGCGTGACGAAGTGGGGGTTAAATCCATTTTACCTTAAAGTGCGACAAGTAGGACCAGGTAGGTAAGTTCGACCTTGAACTTGTGGGTGTCTCACGAGACGATCAATCCAACTTCAGGAAACTGAAGTTGGGGGCCTCTTATCCTTAAAAGGCAAACGGAGGGTGATTCAGGGATGGCTTTCCGATCCTTAAAATCCGAAGACGTGGTGAGAAGGGTTTGAATCGCGCCTAACTATCTCCACGAAAAACACTTAGTGACGATTAGCTCTTCCTTGGCTCTTCGAAAATCACTCAATTCTTTTCTGGGCGAGAATGTAGTCGATTCCCTCTCGACTAACGAAGACGTTACGGCTAACGTACTGAGCGGCGGCTTCAGACACAATGTGCATGTAAACTTCGAAGTCTCGAATATATACTCCAAAATTATCTAGACGGAGAGAGAGATTCATAGCCAACAGACTTCCTTAATTGCCTTGAGTCACGATAAGGGCCCATAGTGAGAAGTCGCGATGACCCCTTAATGGTCTTTCCATTGTTCTATTTTTTGCAGTATATAGGTCAAAGAAATTTAGAGCGGTCAACGGCGAACTGGGGAAGTCAGGGGAGGGGGAGAGATTCCTTCTCTCTCTCCTTATTCTTCCACACTCCTTCCTTTTCAGGAAGAAATTTTTTCACAAGTTGGGTGTGAAAAAAAATGTCTCGAACTAATTTTTTTCCAGGGAGGAGATGCTATAAAATTTGAATTAGTGCAACGAGATACAAACCAAATTCGGACATGAGCGGGGTTAGCAAATAATAATAATAATTACTTCAGTCTATACGCACAGGTACAATAAAAACAATTAAGCCACACAACACATTGAGAATCTAAATAAAAGAAAAAAAATGAACCATTACTAAAGACACACTACAACAGAGAATAATTATAACAAATCAGCAAACATATTTACAAGGAGATACGTTAATGGTATCTTTAATTTATGTCAATAGGGTCTTCTAGAGGATTTCTACTTAAAATATCCGCTAAAGAATTTTGAGTACCTTTGATCTACACAATACGGGATTGATATTCCATGAGCAACAGACTCCATCGCATTACTCGTCCATTTTGACTCTTGAAATTACGAAAGTAAGACAATGGCTTATGGTCCCTCTCAATTACGAATTCGGTTCCTATAAAGTACATTTTAAAATGTTGAATCGACAATAATAAACGCCTCCCCCCCCCAAAAAAAAAACACTAAAGGTTCCAATTAATTAGGCACACCAGAAAAATAAAATAACTAACGAGGCAACCTGACTCAGAACTAAGTCTTCTGGTAATTTTACCACAGCAAAACAAAAGTTGGCCGCTATTCTTGCCGTTTAATTAGTGGTACCTTGACTCACGTAAATACGCTCAACTAAAACAAATATATAATTGCCTAAAAAAATTGTCCTATTACTTTTGCTTGAATATTCTTGATACTTGAAACTGTATAGAGTGGAAATAATGATCTTTAAGGAAATAGCAAAAGATCAGGTAGGGTGGAATCTTTTACAAACCCAAAGATCTGAAGCCAATTTTATGTCGTGGTATGACCGAGTTTACTCCGTTATACGCACACTCGCCTACTGGCCGACCGAAATTAAGGCTCCACCTAGGGATGGTTCTAAAAGTGCTTTAAATACATAGTTTCAGGGCCAAGGAATATTCAAACACGGCTACAAAAATATACTTTAATAGGACTAAAGATTACATATACATATAGGGCAAGTTAACTGGCAATGCAATTAAATATTGACGCTTCATTGCTAAGATGAGTAATTATATCAATTAAGTCTGAACCAACGGTTAATTAATTAAGTAATGATTTTACAATTATGCAAGTTCAAGAGCAAAGGGGATCCTTGAGGTCGACGCGGTAAAGGTGGGAGGAGCGTGACGAAGCGGGGGTTAAATCCATTTTACTTTGATGTGTGGCGAGTAGGACCAGGTAGGTAAGTTCGACCTTGAACTTGTGGGCGTCTCACGAGACGATCAATCCAACTTCGGGAAATTGAAGTTGGGAGCCTCTTATCCTTAAGAGGCAAACGTAGGGTGCTTCAGGGATGGCTTTTCCGAGCCTTAAAATCCGAAGACGTGGTGAGAAGGGTTGAATTGCCCCTAACTATCTCCACGAACAACTCTGAGTGACGACTAGCTTTTACTTGGCCATTCGACAATCACTCAATTCTTCACTGGACGAGAATGTAGTCGATTCCCTCTTGACTAACGAAGACGTTACGGTTAACGTACTGGGCGGCGACTTCAGACACAATCTGCATGTAAACTTCGAAGTCTCGAATATATAATCCGAAATTACGAGTATCTAGACGGGGAGAGAGATACATCGCCAACAGACTTCCTTAATTGCCTTAGGTCGCGATAATGGCCCATGGCGAGAAGTGGCGATGACCCCTTAATGGTTTTTCCATTGTTCTAATTTTCGCAGTATATAAGGCATACGAATTTAGAGCGGCCAACGGTGAACTAGGGGAATCAGGGGAAAGAGAATTCCTTCTCTCTCTCCTTATTCTTCCACAAATACTACAAACAAAAACAATTGAAACATAACAAACAAAGATGCTAAATATAACATAAAAATGATTGAACACCTTAAAAGTTCAAGAAGAAACAAAAATTACAATAATATAAGCGATAAGCCCAATCACCAGGTGCCTTGAATCACTTAGCAAATCTACTACACACTTCTCTTTTTACCACCTTTTTTCTTTCTACTTATACCACACATGCTTTATCTCCCTACACACAAAATTATATTAAATAAAATGGGATGAAGTATGTTTTGAGGTGTTGGCAATGGTTATACCTTGCTAGATAAGAGTTTTCATTTATATTATTGTTATTATATAGAAACAAGAGGGAAATTCCTCCAATGACCTGCGGCGTTTTGTGAAATGATGATAAATAGTTATTGCATTGATAGTTTTCCATTGTTCAAATCACTTTCGAGTGCCTTTGAATGGCTAAATGAGGCTTCTTCCAATAGATGGCACCACCCAGCGTCAAATCCAATGGCAGATCTGTAATCTCCACCCAGGGTAAATAACCTTATGTCCCATGGTCATATAGAGTCATTTCATGGATCTAAATGGGTGCAATTGAACTTTACTTTACGACCTTTTGGTCGATTCTCGCAATCGCAAGCTTGTCGACAGAACCCCTACTTTGACCGCTTTTGGTTAGTTTGTCCTTCTCAGAGTTCCCTCCTGTCTGTTCGTCTCCCTAAAACTGCAGCACACTTCCAACAACTCCTGCGGGAATTTCCTGGCCTTAGTCTGGCACCTTCAAAGGACACATCTATCGAGCACGATGTGGTTCATCGGATAGATACCACAAGAGGGCCTGTATTCTCACGACTGGCCCCGGATAGACTTGCTCTCATGAAGCAGGAGTTCAAGTTTATGGTAGAGGCCGGAATAGCTTTTCCATCTACCTCTCCCTGGGCTTCACCGCTTCACGTAGTGCCAAAGTCTACGCCGGTGAGTTCAGGGCTGTAGGTGATTACAGGAGACTCAATGCTTGTACCATTCCAGATAGATATCCTCTTCCTTAACTGTCTGATTTTAATTCTGCTCTTTTCGGTTGTTCAATCTTTCCTCGACTCGATTTGGTTCGTGCTTTCAACCAAATCCCCATTCACCCAGGTGACGTCCCAAAGACGACTACCGCCACGCCATTCGGTTCCTTCGTCATGAAGCGAATGCCTTACGGTCTTCGTAACAGTGGTCAGACCTTCCAACGGTTTATGGATCAGGTTCTGAGAGGTCTCCCTTTTGTATTTTGCTTCATAGACGACCTCCTGATAGCATCTTCGTCTTTAAAGGAATATTTCTCTCACCTTCGTCAGGTCTTCGCTCGTTTAGAAGAGTATGGTATCGTACTCAACACTTCTAAGTGTCTCTTTGGTGTCACGCAACTCTCTTTTTGAAGACACCACATTTCCCCTGACAAAAATCGTCCTCTCGAGGATAAAGTTGCAATTATTCGGGATTTCCCCCGACCTTCTTCGCTTAAGCAACTTCATAGATGTTGTGGTATGGTAAACTTTTACCACAGATTCATTCCCAACATTTCTAACATCATGCAACCTCTCTACGATCTGTTTTCAAAATCCAAGAAGAACCTTCCTCTATCCTGGTCTTCCGAAGCGTGCGAGGCTATCTCTTGCAGGAAAGAGGCTATGACTCCCGCTGTTTACCTGGTCCATCCTTGCCCAGGAGCTTCCATAAGCGTTGCTTCGGACGCGTCCGCTACCCATGTTGGTGCGACGTTGCAGCAGAAGGTTAGTGACTCTTGGCAACCACTCGATTCCTTCTCCAAAGCACTCATTCCTTCTCAACAGAGGTACAGTACGTTTTCCCGCGAACTCCTCAGTGTTTACCTCGCCCTCCGCCACTTCAGCCAATACTTGAAAGGGCGTGAATTTACTGTTTTTATCGACCATAAGTCGTTGGTTGGTGCGTTTGCCGCTAGTAGCCCCTCTGCTGTGCACTCTGCTGTTGATTCCCGTCATCTTGACTTCATCATGCAGATGACAAACGATATTCGATACGTTCCTGGTTCATCAAACGTCGTTCCGGACGATCTCTCTCGCATTTCATCGATTTCGGGCACGCAACTCTCCCACACTGCGCTCATCGATCATGCGACAATAGCGTTCGCCAATGAACAAGATGAAGACACGCAAACACTGCCACTCTTCTCAGCTTATCGTTCGCGAAATCGACTTGTCGGACAATCCTTCCAGGCACATCCTGGTTGACTATTCATTGTTTGACTGTCCTCGTCCATTCATTCCTCTCGCTTACCGTCGGCAAATTTTTTACCAAACTCACGGTCTCTCATTACACTGCGTTATGTGTGGCCAGGTATGAACGCCGACGTGGCTAAATGGATCCGCCCATGTTTGCCGTGTCAACGCGCAAAGGTTCAACGCCACACAGAGACCCCTCTGGCTGCTTTCCTCTTCCATCGACACGTTTTGACGCCGTTCACATCGATCCGGTAGGCCCTCAGCCCTTTTCGCGTAGTTGCAACTACCTTCTCACCATGATCGACAGTTTTACTCGTTGGCCAGAGGCAGTTCCTATCTCGGACATCAGAGCTTCCACTTTAACTCGAGGTTTGGAGGGCAAGGAAATCCAAGATTATGTCAGAGAACAACAGGCAGCTGCGCGTGAGGAAAGAAAAGCTGAGTGGGAGGCCACTAAACTCCAAGCTGAGCAGGCAGCTGTACGTGAAGAAAGAGAAGCTACGCGTGAAGAAAGAGAAGCCGACCGCGAAGAAAAGCAGCGGAAGCACGAACTTGAGATGAAAAGGTTGGAACGCGAGTTAGCTCGTACCACCGCTAGTCCGGCTGCTGTCACGTCTGCGAAAATGCTAAAATTGCCCTGCTTCGTCGATGGAAAGGATGCCATCGATAGTTACCTTCTACGATTTGAGAGATTTGCCAGGCAGCAGGGATGGCGTGAAGACCAATGGGCCACTGCATTAAGTGCATTGTTAACTGAAAGGGCATTAGAGACATATTCAAGAATGCCCGAGGAAGATGTGGCACAATATAATTTGCTTAAGTTCGCCTTATTCGTAAGGTATGATTTAACAGAGGATGGCTACCGAAAAAAATTCCGTAGTGCGAAGCCTGAAACCTGCGAAAGTCCGGATCAGTTCATCGATCGGCTACGGAACTATCTGATGAAATGGATAGGGCTATCGAACACTGACGAGAGCTTTGAGGCGCTGGCGAATTTGTTCATCAAGAAGCAAGTTCATGGACGCAGTATCACAGGACCTGGCCATTTATTTGCGAGAGCGGAATCCAAAAACGCTTCAAAGCATTTGAAACATGGCTGCACATTACTTGACGGCCCACTATGAAACTCTATCATCATCTCGGCCGAAGTCACTTTCTCACATGGATTCTTCTTCTGACCAAGGATCCTTGAACCACCGAAAAAGCTTGACCGACCGCGCCATCTCGCAGAGACCAGCGCAGAAGTGTTTTCGATGCGGTAAACCAGGGCACGCAGCAAGAGAGTGTTGGTTAAATCCTATTCCCCCCTCCCCCAGCCGGCAATCAAGTGTTTCAAATGTGGCAAGCCTGGCCACAGAATACAAAATTGCAGGGAACGGACGGTAAATATCGCAACAACCGTTCAAAAGGACACTGAGAGCCATCTTACATAAATGTCCGCATTATGCGCCATAAGCAAACGAGGAATACGCTGAGGAAGCTACCCCAGAGGAGATTGAGTCTTTTGTGAAAGACAACAAGCTACTCCTACCCAACGGGAAGTTTGGGCCATACTTGGACGCGTGTTTCGTGAGTAAGAGAGGCATTTCCATGCCTACAACCATGGGAAGAGTTGGAAATCAACTGGTTGACACACTAAGAGATACAGGCTGCAGTGGTATCATAGTGAGGAAATCCCTTGTATCAGACAACCAGCTCACAGGAAAAATCACTGCATTGAGGTTTGTGGACAGCACGTTAAAAGGGGCCTCACTAGCCAAGATCCACATTGACACCCCTACTTAACCGGTGAAGTGGATGCAGTATGCATAGAGAACTCCATATGTGGGCTGGTGATTGGAAATGTCCCTGGGGCTCTCCCTGCGGATAGTCCTGACCCCAAATGCCAGGAGGAGATGGAGCCGTTACACGCCCAAGCCATCCAGCTCTACCAGCAGACGCGCTTGAAGGAGCACCAGCTCATTCTCCAGCGCCTGCGCAGAGAAGCCAGCAAGCGCGAGAAGAAGCTCAAAGACTTCAACGTTCGATTGAAGGTCGAGCGCAGGAACCGACTTCTCGAACGCAAGGAGCAGAGGCGCACGGAACGGCGCGAAGCCTTCTATCGCCAGAAGGAGGAAGAGGAGCAGTGCCTGCGTGATAAAGAACTGAAGAAGCAGCCCGAAGAGGAAAGGAGGAAGAAGTTGGAACTCTCAAAGGAGGAGGAAGAGCGATTAATTCGTCGCAAGGAGGGCGACCTGCAGCGGGGAGAAATTCCTACCCGCTCCCACGCCGAGCACAATGGCGAAATCGAAGAGGACAAGTCAGCTCCTTGGCGCCCCACCAAGAATATGGCGTGGTGCGATAAGAAAAAGGCAAATATGGACACGTGGGGTATCAAGGACGAAGGGCAAGAGCCCCTGTTGGAGCGCCTGTCGAGCCGGAACATCTGGTGCATGGATCCGCCCAAGGAGAAGCCCCCACCGCCCCGCAACGGCAACGAGCGCTGGAGGAGCGACGGACGAGACACCTCGGCGAAGGGTTCTCCTCCCCGCAGAATCAACGAGAGAGAAGGAGATGACTGGCGTAGTGCCCCACAGCGCGACTCGTGGGCGCAGGCCTCTCGCGACATTGGCAGAGGTCCTCGTGATCAAGGCTTCGGACGTGGGCCACGAGAATTTAAGTGGTCCTCCAGGCGAACATGAGAGACGAGGACCTAACCGGAGTTCCGATTGGCGAGAGAGCGGAAGGCAACGTGACTGTGAACCTCGGTGAAAGGACGACCGCCGAGGACCCTCTAAAGCGGACGAAGCGACCACATGGAGAATAACGGAGCCTGTAGGCGAGCCCAAGAAGGACGGTTTTCGCAGTCAGCCGAAGAAGACTTCTAATGCCTGGCGGGTCGATGGCCATGGGATAAATTTTATTGGTAAATTTATTCTCAGTGGGGGGAATATGTCACACACGTAATATCTGATAATTTTCCTTTATTTTCTGACGAGAGCTGTGACGTGATATCGTGGGACCTACGTTCGCTTAATTGAGGATGACACGTCATCCAAAGGAATTCTAGAATTTTCGTTCGCTCTGATCGGCCAGTTTCCTTCCTAATTATTTTATTGAATATTAAATTGGATTAAGATTATTGCGTTTTTGTCATGAAAGAAAGCATTTGATGTCTGGAGTTAAGAATTTTCATTGTATGTTGATGTAGCATTGGGATTTTAAATGATCCTTATTTGTTAGTGTTCCGTGGAATTCAATGTCGAGGCCTTCATTCTTCACAGAAGACAGACCATTTTTTTGTGCTTGGAGAAGAAAGTTGCGTTCGGGAGCAGAGTGGATTTCGTGCACTTATTTTCCGGTTTCGTGCGTCTCGGAAGGCTATTGCTATTTAAGGCTATTGTAATTTAAGGCCATCCTGATTTAAGGTTACCGTGAGTTAAGATTATTGTGATTGATTGACTTAGTATAAGACAACCGGCATAGTTGTACCCCTTTTGTATTTTAGTGCGGGCTTACCGCGAGTGTTGTACCTCTCGTAGTATCTTTGGTAGGACAGCCATGTATGGTGGTCGTGAGTGCCCCTTATTTTTGTATAAGCCTTCATAGATATATATATATATATATATATATATATATGGTCGGTCATTGCGCGTAGGTACATTGTAGTTACGTTACCGGTGAGTGCTTCCCTCTGTGGCTCAACCTCCTTTCTCCGTGGTCTCATAGATAGGAATATCATACGTGCGTTATTTTTGTGTACATATTTGTTATTGTGTCTTCATACTCTAAATATTTTTACATATTACAAAAGGCCATTCCTTAGCTCGACCTATCAAAGTTGTAATTAATTTTTAGGTTCTTTCTATAATAATTTAGTCTTTGAATATATCGGCATTTTCAAGTCGATTCATTTATCAAACATTTGTAAATAAAGTTTTTTCGTTTTAAGTCGACGCATCTTCTATCCTTGACTATAAACTTTTGGGGTTAAAGAATCTGAACATGTCACCTGACCCCAGTTTGTGACACACTGTCTTCTCTTCCCCCCGTAAGGGGCGCGGCGATTTGCCATCCTGGCCGCCGTGCTGACGGGATCCAGCGCTCCATCCGGCCCCAGCTTAGCCTCTCTTCCTTCCTTCAGATAGCCCGATTTCTCCCTTACCTCGTCGCTTTTCATACAACCTCTCCCACAACTTTCTCTGGTCAGCCTCTAATTTCACAGGGTAGATGCTGACCTTCTTCTCAAGCCAACCACCCCGGATCGGGGCTGAGGGGGGAGGGGACATTGTTCCCTAACCCCTGAGCTCCGGTTCGGGATGGAGGTTTTTAAACAACCTGCTTCATCCCCACCCATACCTTCCTCACATCCATTTCCCTCTCCTCTTAACATTCTATCGATTTTACGCCGTGTCCAAGGTGGAGCCGCCATGCCCATGGACTGCCAGGCCACCAGGCGGGAGGGGTGGTCCCGAATAGCGGCGCCTGGCTCTGCCGGGCCTGCAAGCACCTCTTGCAGTGCGGGCTACTGCAAGAGGTGGTGAGCAAATGCGTCCCGTAAAACAAAGAGGGTCACCATGCCCAATGATGCAAAACAAAAACATCTTCCCTTAATTCCCCCTAAAACAACGGAGCCGCCCTCGTGCAGCTCCACAGAAAAGATGGAGGTCCCCCCCCCCCTTTGCTTGCGCAAGGGACCCTCTGTATTTCTCTAACCGAAGAGGAGGCTTACTCCTCAGCTACGCCTATGGGTGTAGGGGACTCCCCCTCACCCCCTTCTCTGGAGGTGCTTTTGGGCACCTCCCTATCTCCAGTGGCAGTCCCTCCTTTGCTTTCTAAGGGGACTACCAAGAAAGCCAGCAGGCAGCCCATTGCCGACCGCCCCTTGTGCAAGCGGCTCGGTAGGGCAAACCCCCTTAGGGGGCAGAGGGAAGCCAGGCCCCTTCGGTCGCTTCCCTCAAAAGACCTGCTGGCAAGAATCTTAAACCTTGCCAGGGTCAAG
Organism: Ceratothoa steindachneri; assembly: GCA_963969495.1. Taxonomy (NCBI): domain Eukaryota; kingdom Metazoa; phylum Arthropoda; class Malacostraca; order Isopoda; family Cymothoidae; genus Ceratothoa; species Ceratothoa steindachneri. Next base: position 33,180,866 of record OZ018331.1, on the reverse strand, counting down.
GCCTGTGCCTCCCCACAAAAGACTGGTGAAGCTGCTAAGGGGACCTGCGATGTCCTGGGAGGGGATGGCCAACTGGAGGCCCCTCCTGTGATAGACATGGTCCTTGAGGAAACCCAGCCTCAGAGGGTAAACCCTTTCATGGGGGAGAATCCGGGCTCGGCGCCAAGCACTGAACCTGAATCCGCCCCTATGCAAGATCCTCCTCAAACGGCTGGGGCCTCCGAGGTAGCACAAGGAGGGGAAGGATCTCCTCTAATCGGTGCCCCTGCGACCACCAGGACCTTTTCTATTTCGGAGAAGGACCTGGCTGAGGCCGGTCCATCTGGCCTAGGGGCTTCTGTCGGCATGGAGAGAAGCGGGTTCATTCCCCGCCCTCCTCTCCTAAAAAGAAGAAAAAGACAAGAAAGACTAAGAAGACTCGGGGCTCCTCTCCATCCACGGGGGCTGTGGGGATGGATGGGTCTGCTGCCACTTTGGCATACGACCAGGCCAAGACCGGCACATCCGGCCCTTCTCTCCCCCCCCCCGGGTACGGAGCTCCTGACTGTGACAAAGACCAAAAGTGCACAGGGCGGAGCCTCGATGACATCAGGGCCCCTGATTCAGAGGTTCCCTGCGTTTTCGAGCCCGCTGACTTCAAACGCTTCCTCGTTATTCGCTCCACTGATGGTACCATGTTGTCCAAGGGCAACATGATCCATCAGAGGAGAGAATTAGCTAGTGCAATTGGTAGAGAGCCGAAGGTGACCCGTTCCTCAGACGGGAGCCTTCTGGCGAATGCGGCAAATCCCGCCGAGGTGGACAAGATAAGTGCTCTTCGGACACTTCATGGCACCCCGGTGAGTGTGACGCCGCACTCTACCATGAACTTTGTGAAAGGAGTAGTTTATGCGAGGAACCTCGTTGACTACTCCATTGAGGACATCACCCTAGAGCTGGCCGACCATAGGGCGGTCAAGGTCGAACGTGTGATGAGAAAACAGGGAGGGGCCTCGAGACATACCCCTACACTCTTCGTCACGTTCGACTGTGACAAGATCCCTGAGTCAGTGCGTGCCGGCTAGTACCGCTACCGCGTGAAGGCATTCGTGCCACTGCCGCGGCGGTGCTATTACTGTCACCGCTTCGGCCATATGAATCGCTCATGTAGACGCGCAAAGTCGTGGTCACCCGAAGTCTGTGTGAATTGCTCCAAGGTCGCACACGATAAGTCCAAATCGTGTGTGGCCAAGTGTGTCAATTGCGGAGAGCCGCACCCTGCTTCTTCGAAGCAATGTGGTGCATATCTCCTTGAGAAAGAAATCCTGGCCGTTCAGGCCCAGGATCGACTCTAATTCCGCGAGGCAAAGGACTTGGTCCTAGGGCGCCCGACTCTGCCAGGGACGTCATATGCCTCAATAGTTAGAAAGTCACCCTCTGCTCCTGGCCAATCCAGGCCAACGAGCATGGTTGTTTCCGCGCCCATTCGGAGCCCTTTTGCGGGCTCTACCTAACCCGGGCGCTCCCCCGGTAAAGCTGGTGGCAAAAAGGGTTCATACCCTGCCCCGGCTAAAACCAGGGCTCCCCCCTCTTTCCCCAGCGTGAACGTTTCCCATAAGGCAATACGGCCACGCGCCTCCACCGAGTCGTTAGACTCACAGGAGGCAACACCCCTAAAGATGGTCACTAGGCCATCTTCCGGAGCTCCTAAAGCTGTTCCCCGAAAGGAGGACAGTAACAAAGGAGCTTCGGCCCCTTCGCCCACGCCCTGAGGTGGAGCGAGTGGCTCAGAGACGGTGGTTTCTCGAAAAGAGGGCCCCCCGCCTCCGTAGCCGCAACGCCCGCCTAAGGTTTAGAGGCGGAGGGAGGAAAAGACTCGCATGGCGAGCTCAACCTCCCCCAATAAGTCCTCGAAGGCGACAGCGCCTTCAGCGCTTTGTCCGGCCAACAGCGCCCGGGGTTCTGCCCCCGGGAAGCGTACGGCCATTCCCGTGAGGGTCTTCAGTTCGAGGAGGGCCCCCGCGTCTCCTCCAAGCTAGGCCTAGAGGGCATATTCCTTCAATGGAATTGCCGCGGACTCCGGGCCAACTGGGAGGAGCTGCGGAGCCTCGTCTCATCCCGTTCCCCGTTAGCTATCGTTTTGCAGGAGACCATGCTAGGAGCGTGCCCCCTGCCCGCCCTTCCGGGGTATAAGGGTCTTGCGACCCCCCCACCGCGGGATGGCCGGGCTGGGGGATGCGCGGTTTACACCCGGCATGATGTCTCCGTTCTTCCTTTCTCTTTAGATACCTCCTTTCAGGCAGTGGCTGTGCAGCTGCACTTGGATAGGAGGTATACTCTGATTTCTGCATGCATTCCACTGTCAGCTGACTTCGACGCGGGGGACTTTCGCCGCGTCGTGGCACGGTTGCCGAGGCCCTATCTCTTGCTTGGAGATCTGAACGGCAGGCATCCTCTCTGGGGAGATTACTCCGTAAATCCCCGGGGACAAGTCCTTGCCGATCTGATCGAAGAGCTTGAGATGGGTGTCCTAAACGTGGATGAGTTTACGCTTCACTGTTCGAGAACCGCTTCATTTTCTTGCCTCGACCTATCTTTGTGCTCTACGGATGCACAGCCTGATTTTTATTGGGAGGTGGTCGATGACCTCCATGGTAGTGATCACTTTCCTATTCAAATATCATTTTCAGGGCAACTGCCGCCTGAAAGACCACCTCGGTGGTGCTTGGCGCGGGCGCGGTGGCCTGCATTTCAGGAAATGACTGAATTCTCTATCTCAGTCGAAGAGTTTAGGTCGGTACATGAGGCCGTTGAGTTCTTCTCTGGCAACCTCATCGCCGTGGGCCTGACTACTATTCCTAGGACGTCTGGCCGTTTTGCACGCCGACCACTCCCATGGTGGTCGGCCGAGTGTGAGACGGCCCTCAAACAGAAGCGTTATGCCTACATGCGCTATAAGCGCCGCCCGAACGATTTCACTGTCGCTGAATTTCGTTGGGCTAGGGCTAGGTTCCGGTATATTTCGAAGCACGCCCGCCGCTCTTCTTGGTGGGCATACGTGTCTTCACTTAACGGGAAGACCCCTTTAGCTGAGGTGTGGAAGCGTGTCAAAAGGATTCCGGGGAAATTCTCGCAGGACCCCCCTCCAGGAGAATGGGAGCGCAATCTCGGACCCCGCGTCCGTGGCGGAATCCTTAGCGACCGCTTTTTCTGCATTCTCTAGCCGTGATGCTGCTCCACCAGCATTCAATGCACGTCGTAATGTCGCGGAAGGCCGCCGGCTGGACTTTACCTCCCGAGGCGGAAAACCCTTCAACTACAAGTTTACCTTGAGTGGGTTGCGTTCCGCTCTCGCTTCGTGCGCGGACACCACCCATGGTCCAGACGATGTCCCGTACGCCATGCTTCGACACTTGAGTGAGCGAGGCATGGCCTTTCTGTTAGATTTGTTCAACAGGATCTGGGTAGAAGGTCTTCTCCTAGACTCCTGGCGAATCGCTACTGTGCTCGCCTTTCGCAAGCCGGGGAGAGATCACTCTACTCCGACCGGTTTCCGCATAATCTCTCTAACCTCTTGCGTGTGCATGTTGATGGAGAAATTGGTAAATGTTAGATTAGCCTAATTCCTGGACAGCGGAGGCCATCTGTCTTCTGCACAGTGCGGCTTCCGTAAGTTCCACTCCACGTCGGATGCTCTGCTCCGACTGGAAAATGCCGTCTGCGAGGCTTTCCTTCGTAGACAGCACTACGCCACGGTGTTTTTTGATCTAAAGAAGGCCTATGATACCGCATGGCGATACGGTATCATGGAGACTCTCCACACGATGGGGGCGAGGGGACGCCTCCCAATGTTTATATCTGAATTTTTGCGAGATCATCGATTCGGCGTACGGGTGGGGGGAGCCCTCTCCGGCCCAAAGGAGCAGGAAGAGGGTGTCCCGCAGGGAAGTGTCCTCAGTGTCACACTCTTTGCCCTGAGCATCAACGGCATCACCTCAGTGCTGCCGGAAGGTGTTCTCGCTACGCTCTACGTGGACGACCTTTCGATCTCTTTTGGCGCAGCTCAGATGCCAACTCTAGAGCGTCGACTCCAACAGGCATTGAACCGCGTCTCTCGCTATGCCGAAGCACACAGGTTTCGGTTTTCTTTGGCCAAGACTAAGGTGGTGCACTTCTGCCGGCATCCACGGCTTCACCCCGACCCAGATTTGTTTCTTAATGGGGTGCGCCTAGATGTGGTTAAGTCGCACCGTTTCCTTGGTCTTGTATTCGACCGACGCCTCACCTGGAGGGCTCATATTCGCAGCTTTAGGGTCTCTTGTATCCACGCCATGGACATTCTCCGTTCCGTGACGTTCAGCGCTTGGGGCGCTGATAGGGCTACTGCCTTACTTTTTTATCGATCCTTTGTTCGCTCGAAGCTCGACTACGGATGCGAGTTTTATGCATCCGCAGCCGAGCGTTTATTACGGAAGGTGGATTCGATCCACCACACTGGCCTTCGCCTTGCGACCCCTGCCTTCCGCGCTTTCCCCATTGAGAGCCTGTTGGTCGATGCTGGGAGAATGCCACTCGCTCTGCGCCGCGTGCAGTGCATCACTCGCTTGTACGTGCGAGGTCGGCGCCTCCCTTAGTCGCCAACAGCTCTCACTGCTTCCGCAGCTGATCTCGATGGTTCCTATGCCGCCGAGAGACGCCAGTCATTCCCTAAGCCCTTTGGGTTTAGGGCCAGGAAACTCCTTCGAGAGGTAGATATAGCTCTCTGGCCGGTGGCGCTCCTGGTTCTGCCCAGGACACCACCCTGGAGGGTACCACATTTGGCTATTTGTCGCCACGCCTCTGCTCCCAAAGCTTGTACTGCACTGGGAGTATTGCGTTCGACCTTTTTGGAGCACACATCGTGTCACGCTGGTACCGTGCCAGTGTATACCGGTGGCTCCAAGTCCCAAGAGGGGGTCGGCTTCCACGCCGTATCCCCTCTGTTTGAAGTCAGCGGGGCTCTTCTAGGCGCTGCGTCTGTCTTCACGGCCGAGCTGGTGGCAATACACCACTCGGTACGGGAGATTACGCGACGTGCCCGGTTCGGAGACCGGATTGTGATCTATAGCGACTCACAAAGCGCCCTGAGTGCTCTCGGGGCATTGGAATCTCCGCATCCCCTGGTTCGCGAAATCCGTGACGCTACGGTTTTGGCGAGCCGGGCAGATGTCGAGATTATCTTCTGCTGGGTTCCTGGACATGTAGGAATTGCGGGGAATGAGCGTGCCGATGAGGGCGCCAAAGAGTCTGCGAGGACTCTGCGACCGGACCAGCGTTTCGCCTTTCCTCACACTGACTACATGGCAGGAATACGGGCAGCTCTTCGGACTGCTTGGCAAAGAAGATGGGAGACGGTCGAAGGGAACTTAAAGTTGCGTGCCATTGCGCCGCGACTGTTCCCATGGACCTATCCCCCAATGCCGCGGCGGCTTCAGGTTGCTTTCTGTCGTCTCCGAATCGGACACACTCGTGTGACGCATCGCTATTTGATGGAGCGCTCGCCTGCGCCCTATTGCAACGACTGCGTCGTCCCCCAGACTGTTCGGCACATTCTTGTCGAATGTCCCAGTCTGGGTGATCTTCGTGCACGACACCCGTCCCGGTACCGGGATGGGCGGGGTCGCTACCGCCTGTCCCTTGTACTCGGGACGAGTGCGTGCACCATGACTGGTGGACTTATTGACTTTTGGGGGGAGGCCGGCCTCCTCCCTCTTATTTAACCAAGTTTAATTGTTGTTGTTGTTATTGTTTTTGTTATTGTTTTGTTATTGTTATTGTTATTTCTTTTTATTGTTGTTTCCTGTTCAATTTTTTAAAGTAGCCTAGAACTAGGCTGTTTGTTTACGGCGACTTATGCCTAAGTCGGCAGTCGCCAGATAGCCCCTTAAATGAAAAAAATAAAAATGTCTTCTCTTCCCACTATGACTGTTAGTGATCCAGTGGTTTCTCATACTTTTCTCCAAAACCCTCCTACAAACCTTTCTCCAACACGCATTTCTCCTTCCTGATTGTTGCCGCCTCTCCTTTTGTTGCAGGAGCCCTCGTCAGCAGCGGAGAGCCAGTCTCACAACGGCCAGCCCCCGTCAGATGCCAGTTTAGGGGGAACATAACGGATGTCCTTCGCTCCACCTGCTATCGCACGCGACAGAGTTTCGCTGAAATTTATTGTAACTGCCAGTCAATTAGGTCCCTATGATCGAAATCAGCCACATGGCACCGTGACACGTTTTGGCCGCGTTGTTAGGAGACCTCGTCGGTATCTGAATTAAAAATTTATATTTCATGTTTAGAATTTTTGAGGGGATGGGCGAGTAACTCTTGTGGGGGAGGGGGTATTTGTAGCAGCTCTGCAGCTACAATATATATATATATATATATATATATATATATATATATATATATATATATATATATATATATATATATATATATATATATATATATATCATTTTTCTTCATTATTATATTTGTAAATGTTTTCAAAAACAATTGCCAACATTTACACGCACGTACCGACGCCTCCAAATATTCCGCATGGGAGACAAAAAATTTCACTTCTTTCCTCGCCAGCACCAAGCATCAAGACTCATACAATTCCTCTTTTAACCATCGCGATTCCAATTAGTTACAATTACATATATTTCAATTAATTACAAATACATTTTAATTAGTTGCAAATACATTTTAATTATTTACAATTACATTTTAATTAGTTACCTTGATACAATTTCCTTGTTACTTTTTTACCATTACATTTGTTACCTATTTACCATTACCTCGTTACCTTTTTACCATTACCTTGTTATCTACTTACCATTACCCATCTACCTTACACCAAGTTTAGTCACGACGAAAATTCAGTATTAAACTCATGTTCATTTTGTATAATTAAATTCAAATTCAACCAATATAATTTCTTGTTAATCTATAATAATATATATTTTGTTCTATCCTCGTTGTATTTCATCCATTCCTTAACGATTTTGTGTCCAACCATTAAGCCTAACTTTGCCATAAGCTTAGCCGCTCGAGCCTTTTTACTATTTAATAACTCTCCTCAACACTTATAAATATAGGTTTGATGTGAAGTATCTATCTAGGTTGATACCACGATGGACCTATATCTATAATGCCATATTTTTTTATAATATACATGATTCCATGCGGCATCAATGGGCATTTATTTCATAGGTCAGGATAAGGCAAAAGGTTTGCCATCTGAAAACCTCATGGACTTTATTGGTCACTTAAAGATTATAAATACAGTTTAGTACTGTTTATTGTACAATATCATATGTTGTATTTATAGATTTCACGGGGAAAACGAGTAATTTGTTTAAGAAAAACATCCAAAGCCCACCGGAAGTGTGATGTTGTATTTATAGATTTCACGGGGAAAACGAGTAATTTGTTTAAGAAAAACATCCAAAGCCCACCGGAAGTGTGATGTTATTTTCAGACTGGGGGGGGGGGTTCCTAAATAACTATAAACCTATCTGTCGGATTGCCTAAAACTTGGCAATTATGGAAATATAACTCGTATTTCGGAAATGAGTAATTTTCTTTTGGCACTTTGACATTTACGAATGAAATTCAGCTGACGCTTGCCATAATAAACGCTTTAGAAGGACCCATCTTCAATGAAGTAGAATTAAGAGTTTGAAAAATGAAACATGACATAAAGTATAACATTTTCGGGTCTTTTTCGGAACAGTCCCGGCAGTGAATTAGGACTTCTAGGTTGTAGTTGTGGTAAGGTTAGGCTATGGCGTTCGAGGCAAATAGTGTGATTACAGCTTGTCAGTCAGTAACCTCACCTAACCTTAGCCTAACTGTAACCTCGCGATAGCCTCGAACGCCTAATTCGCTGTCGTGCCTGTTCCGAAAAGGGCCCACATCTTTATTTATTTTGTCTTCGGATGACACCTCTTAGAAAAGGCATTTGAGGAGAAGAAATCCTACTCCTAACGAAAGGAGATGTGTCCGAAGTGGATGAGGATGAGCTATGCGTTAGTCGTGATAGTGAAGATGATCACTCAACTAATATGATAACATCAGCAGTATGTGTGAATCAAATACAAACCATACCTAAGTGATCAGTTTAAAAAAAAAGGATGTTGATTTTTCACTTCATTGTACCCTTGTGAAGGAGTACAATCTTCCCATGAGTGTGGTTTCCCTAAACGATGTGCTTGCTGCATAGGACAGGAATAAAGGTAAAAGAATACTAGTTGAAAATATTTTTCCATCTAATGAATATGACAATTGCGAATGTTTGGTTGATATACATAACATAACATAATTTCACTGATGAAAAAAAACACAACGGCCTATCAAAGGTCATCCGCATCCGGATGGAGATGAGAGAATAAAAGCCGTTTTGGAACTGATGCGGAAGGTTGAACTGAGCCAAAATGAGTTCGAGAACTGGATGAAGTTTGAAAATCCAACTACATATGCTAGTTTTGTGGTTGCTTAGCAAATAGTCAGGCACGAGAAGCCGTTCACAGATTGATAATATATAAAAGAATCATTCATTAATATTTCAGGATATCTATTCACGGACTTTAAAAATAAGAGTCAAATTGTGTAGAGAATCAGAGATATGCCTCTCTCAACGAAGACTGTCAAAGACAGAACAATCACAATGGCAGAAAACGTCCCCAAACACCACATTATAGTAGTGGTCTTGAAACGGTATTTACATACAGTGGTTAATTGCATTTTTCTTTCAGATTCATATCTGAATTAATTTGTAAATGAAATAAGATTGTACAAAAGTATATAACATGATATAAACAACCAGCGGAAAAATTTAACTAAAAGAGTGAAAACTGCATACAATTATTATTTTGGTTGTAAAGTTAGTGACCAAGACAAGCCCTGGGCACCTCACAAATCTTGTACTGTGTTATACGGGGCTCACACAGTGATCAAATGGCAAACGGAAGGGTATACCTTTTGCTGTACCAATGGTGTGGCATGATACAACAAATCATATTTTTGATTGCTACTTATGAATGACAAATATTGCGGGATTCTCAATAAGAACAATTCAAAAATTGTATATCCAGATTGTAAGTCAGCTATAAAACCAGTCCCCCATAATATGGAGATGCCAATCCCAGTTCCTCCATCAGCTAGCGTAGTTAAAGAAGATGATTCATGGCCTGAAGAGGAGGATAACAACGACGATGAAATGTATGAGGATGATTCTAAGGAAAAGAAGATCCAGTTGATAAATTAAGAAAGATTGAATGATTTGGTGAGGGATTTGTCATTATCAAAGGTTAAGGCAGAACTGTTGGGCTCCAGACTACAGCAATGGAATCTTCTAGAGGACGGTGCAAAAATATCTACTTTCCGTAAATGCGATGAGGCCTTAGCTGCCTTCTATAAAGAAGAAGATGGTGCTTGTTTATGTACTGATGTTAATAGCCTCATGAATCAGCTAGGAAACGAGTATTTACCTGATGAATGGAGACTATTCATCGTTACAAGCACTGCTAGCCTCAAAGTTGTATTTCTACATAATGGTAACAAAAAACCTTCAATTCCTGTCGCACTTATTGTTGGGATGATAGAGACATATGACTCAATGAAATTTATTTTTGAAGGTGTTCATTACTCGCATCATAATTAGAATATATGTGGTGATCTAAACGTAGTTTCTTAACTTCTTGGACTCAGCATTCACATCTAGATTTCTTTCCATCTAATATGGGTGATATTAGTGACGAACATGTGGAAAGGTTCCACCGATATATCGCAATGATGGGAAGCAGGTATCAAGGCCGCTTCAAGGAAAACATGATGGGTGACTACTGCTGGTTCCTACAACGGGAGGATCCTATATCCACGTACAAGCGCAAGAGCAAGAGTCTCAAACATTTTTGAAGAAATTTATAGTTAGGTGAGTACTACCTCTTTTATATGTAATACATATCTTGTCTGGGTCTGCAAAAGGACGTACCTAATGCCAAATAGAGTGCCCTGATTCCAAACCTTTGCCCAGAAGCGTCTCATTCTTCTCAAACTCGTAATAAGTATATCATTAATTGATCCAAGGTGACAAAGTGAGCCATACAGCATAATTGCATAACTGAGGAACCTCACCCCTATGGTGCATATTTAGAGACCCTGTTGAACTATATTGAATAATAAAAATCTACTTTTCTTTCCACTGCAAGATATTACTCTAGTAAAGATAGTATAAAAAAGAAATATAGCAGATCTCAGAAAAAAACTAATTGATGTATATGGAAAACTACACGCTGATTTATTCTGACAACATAAGCTGTTAATTAATGGAGTCTCAATAAAGATAAAGTTATCCAGAGTACCACATTCATTTACACTATTTAGAAGCCAGACCGGTTTAGGAGCTAAAATAGAATTATTATAGAGTTTTCTTTACATTAGAAAAGTCCATCTTTCAGCATCAGCTTATCTAAAGATGTCAAATAGGTTGCTTAAATCAAACGCTAATTACCCTATCACACAATTTCGCATGCGAAATTTTACAATTTTGAGTGGAATATCAATGAGAAGTGTGGATAATATCTTCATGGGACGAATACCTTCACGCATGGTTATATGAAAGGTTTATCATTCTGCATTTTCTGGTAGTTTTGATACATCATCGTTTAAATTTAAACCTTATAATGTGAATCGCATCACTATCTATATAAACGGGAAGGAAGTTGAAAGACGATACAGATCCAGTTGCGGCAAGGGCTTTTTACTCGGTATATAACGGTATAGGGTCTATTGGAGGTGGGCAGAGTATTGGACTTAGTATGAACAATTTCTAAAAAGTAAAAATATTTATGTATTAACCTAAATCAGACAAGAGTACTACTTGTCTTGGAGAATGCTCCAATCCTATATAACAGGTAACATTTTCAGTACAGTTACAGTTTAAATTTCCATCAATAGAACCGGTCTCCCTTGTTATATATGCAGAATTTCAGTCTGTTATTAAGATAGATAAGTCTAGGAAGTATTAGTTTATTCTTAAAAGATGGATGCAGTAGAAAGAGAAGAACTATTGTATCGAGATAAAACTACAAAACGAGTTTTTCATGGATGTTTTGCGAGAGACACTGATCTATGTTTACCTGTAAAACTGCCAGCAGCTTATATAATTAATCTGGACAGCAGCCATAGACCTGGTTTGCATTGGATCGCTTTGTTTGTTAACAAAAAAAGTTTGCATTATTTAGACAGCCTATCTCTAGGGTCCAGAATGATGTTTATATTCGTAAAAACTTAGTAAAAATGAAGACAGCTATTATCGTCAATCCATTCAGAGTTCAAAGTTACTTTTCAAACTCATGTGGCTTGTTTTGTGTCTGATTCATTCAGCAGATGACAAACGGTAAGTCCTATCCATCTTTTATTGAGCAATTTGATTTATATAATTATCAAAAAACGAAGAAATCGTTTTAAAGAATACTTTTAATAGAATCTAAAGAAAAAAAATTATCCTGTACACTCAATAAAATTAATTGTGTATCGTATTGACAAATTATATATATATATATATATATATATATATATATATATATATATATATATATATATATATATATATATATATATATATATATATATGAATCCATTACACCACATTGAAAGAGAAAACGGAATAATTTTTCCTTGCAGTAATATTTTTATTAGCTTTTTTCGAAAAATCCGTGCAGGGAAGCGATTCGAACCAGGCACACTGAGGCAGCGAGCACCGCTTTGATCACAGTTAAAAGTATGGTGGTTCTCTGCGTATCGTAGTGTACTAACGGCATACTTTTAACTGTGATCAAAGCGGTGCTCACTGCCTCAGTGTGCCTGGTTCGAATCGCTTCCCTGCACGGATTTTTCGAAAAAAGCTAATAAAAATATTACTGCAAGGAAAAATCATTCAGTTTTCTCTTTCAATGTGGTTTAATGGATTCATTTTCATAATTCTCTCATGCTACTTGGAGATATATATATATATATATATATATATATATATATATATATATATATATATATATATATATATATATATATATATATATATATATATATTACATCAATTTCTTATTAATAGATTTTCACTAATTTGCTTTCAACGGTTTAGGATTATATATTTCATTTTAACTTCTTACTTTCGGTTATCATTTTTGACTCCTGTAATGTTTTTATTGCTGTTTAGTCATTCTTATAAACTTAATTCTTTGTATTTAGAATTCGCTGATGATGGTCATCGTTAATGACCGAAACGTCAGGAAAATTAAATGTTCAAAACCATCGCATATGTCTTCATATTCCTGCTACGAATAAGGTTCCCAAGGAACGACTCCATCACTAATATATATATATATATATATATATATATATATATATATATATATATATATATATATATATATATATAATATATATATATATATATATATATATATATATATATATATATATATATATATATATATTATGTAATCTGGGTAGTATAAATTAAATATTTATTTTCAATTTATTAATCCGGAGAAAATATACGCATATTTCTGTTTAAAAGTAAAATAAATCATTATATCAAGCGAGACTTTTTAAAAAAACCCATTTTAAAAAGAGAAGAAAATCACTTATTCTGTGAAAGGAGCTGTCAAATGACAAACGCTGAAATGCTCAAGAAAATCACAAGTCTTCCCACAAGATTTCCACTCATCTTCTGTCAGGTCTATCATTTTCTTACGCTTAGTTAAAATAAAAAAATACCGTACGAGGGAAAATACTTCTCCTAACAAGCTGTGATCTATAATAATTAAATGAGGAAGGTTTAAAATGCCTTTTTATATCTCTACAAATGGGGAGAGTGGGATAAGGGATGGAAAAGTAAGATTGGTCGATGATCCAGTGACTTCTTTGAGAAAAACAAATATGTTTATTCAAGTCGGATGGGGAAGCGGGGTCAAGGTTGGAAAAATAAGGTTTGATAGACGGTCCAGTTTAAATAAAAGATAGCTATCTCTGTTCTTCATTTTGACCTCTTAGAGAAAAAAAGAAGCAATATTTGTCTCCTTATTTATCGATTTGAAAACATTTGCGCCAATCAAAAGATAACTATCTCTTTCCTTCATTAAATCATGTGCCCTCAAAATCAAAAACAAAGGAGAGATAAACATCCAAATAAACAATATCGAAAGGAATCGTGGAAAGCGTTTTAGAGCGAAGGGCTAATCAAAGATAACTATCCCTTTGCTTCATTAAATCCTGTGCCCTGAAAATCAAAACAGAGGATGGATAAACAACCAAGTAAATAATATCGAATAGAAATCGTGGAAAGCGTTTTAGAGCGAAAAATATGTATGTGATAACATCTAAAAGATTGTGAAGGGATGCGTAGTCAGTCTCCTGGCATTTTGTGTGTGTGTGTGTGTGTGTGTGTGTGTGTGTGTGCGTGAGCGGGCAGACTGAATCCTTCGAAAAAAGGTCATTGACCAAAGTATTTGGGGGAGGGGGGCACCTGCATGTCACCAAGGCTGGTAGTGACCCAATACTAGGGGTGGGGTAGGAGGGAGAGGTTAGGAGACTTGAGTGCGAGTCCATGTGAGTGTGTACGTATCTGGATACGCTCATAGGAGGCCGAGTTTGTGTGTATTCGACCCTTAACCTACAATACTACTATTGACGGAAATCAATTGAACACAGGCATAGATCTCTGAATATGTGAATGGGATTTTTTCTTGAGATGGCAGTGCGTAAGGTCTCCATCGTTGATGACTTGCAGAACTTTTGTAAGACGAAATCTAATACAACATGGCTCTGCGGGTATTATTGTAATACAAATGACGAGGGTTAAAGTCACCGGTTTAGAGGAATGTTTAACGGAGTTGCGGGGTAAGTTCATTAAGGGAGGCAAAGATAATTGGTTTTGATTGGAGAAATAGGTTTGCTGACATAAAGCTCTCATTATTTGGGCCTCTATGGTTGATCCCCTCCTGCCCTCTGGGAAATCGGATGGTAGTCAAATAATAAATCGAAATTTTGATAATCCCTGACTATCCTTGATGAGCTCCAAACTCAGCTCATTCCTGGTGCCTCCCAATTGCAAATCGCAAATCCATTCGGAAAAAAAGACTTAGATGGAAGAAAAATTTAGGAGAGATTAAAGAATAGGCTTTCGGAGCCGACCGATCCCTTCTCCCTCTCTCCTAGCAGCGAGGGAGAAGTAGAGAGGGTGGGGTATGGAGCTCCGATACCCCTCTCATGGACTTATAACCACAGGGACTGTGCAAAATGGAGGAACAGAGAAGAAGGTTAGAGGGGAGGAGGGGATAAAGATAGGAAGCTTAGGGAAATAGGGGGTGAGTAAAAAGTTGACATATGAAGTGTTGGGTGGTGCTTCTCTCTCGGTGTGTAGTACTTTTATCTTCTTTTTTCCTTTCCCTTTTATTAGTTGTCCCTGTGCCTTGTAAAACGCTATTGGGATCGACAGGAGCAAATGAATAAGGCGAAAAGGAAGCAAGTTGAGGAGCGGTGGAGAATCGCCTCTTTGCTTCGAGGTCAACCTCATAATCCCTGTCCGTGTTGTAGGAAGTAGGCAAATAGTCGAGTATCAGGCTATTAATCAATCGTGAGAAGTGGTGTTGTTGTGTTGTATTAGTGTTCTGTTATGCGTTACACCTGTCGTTCTCTGTTGATCTTCATTCGACTTGTAATTTATTTTCTTGTTTTCCTTATTATATATTCGTTCTTCTCTGAGCCTATATAATACTTTCAGACCATTTTTCCTTGGTTGATTCTTTAGGTTACTTGTTCCTTGTAACTAGATCTTTTTATAGTCATTCCCAGTACAATAACTGTACCTTTCCACCTCTACGTAATTATCAGATAGCTTTTTCCAGTAGATTGATACCAGTTTTATTTTTTCTCTTTTTATTCATATCTTCCATTTTTGTTCATACAGGTTGATTAATTGTATTTCTTCACCCATCAATCGTGCATGCATTTGTCCGATCCTATGTGGTGTCACAATTTATTGTGCTACGTCATCTATGTATTCGATCTTCAAACAGCTTCCAATGCTACTAGGTGGAATATCTGCGGTGTAGACAGCGTAGGGAATTGGGCTAGGGCAACCACCTTGGGGAAGACCTGCTTCAAGGTTAAATCGTTCTTCTTGATGGTGTGGTATGTCCTTAATCTGACATTTATCTATCGTGCATTTGCTGAATATTTTCTAAGTCATTGTTTAGGCCCAGTTGATTGAAGTTTCTTGTATTAAATAGCTATCTGCCAGACATTGTCCAAAGCTTTAGACACGTCCCAACATGAGATATCGACTGGCGCCTTATCTATTTCGCATTCGCCAATTTGTCCAATATCATATACAATGTTCTTTTCTTGTTTGTCTTTACACAAACCAAATTGTCCGTCATTGTAAAGAATATTTTCCTTAAGTGAGTCGGCGTTTCTAGGGATTTTCATATACCTTATGAGGAAAGGGGCCAGTAATATGCTATCTGATTTGCTGAATTTTCACGGTTAGGAATGTAGATCATTTTCGTCGGGAAAGTAGCCCGTATTCAGGCATGCATTGGAAAAATTTATTGGCCATTCCACGATGTTATTTGGCATTTCTATATAATATTTTATCATAGATCCTCATGTTCCTAGCGCATATTGTTTGAATCTGCTTATCACTCTCATAAGCTCTTCTGTCATGAGGATAGCGTCGGTCACCTCGTTGGCATTTCTAGTTATTTGGACCAAGAGGAGTGAATGGGTTCGTTTGATTATTTTACCGATGTTTTTTTTTATAATTCTGCATTCAAAACATGTCGAACTTTTCGGTTTCTTCTTTGCTAATTAAAAAAAAACCATTTAACCACTGTACTCTGAATATTTTTCCAACCTCGGCTTCAAATTCCAGTTTTTTTTTCTCTTCCATTTAAGATTCTTATCTTTACCTTGGTTGGCATATCATTCATTCTTTTAATTAATTTCTAAATTATTTTTTTTGCGGGCGGGGTGATCTTTAATCGTCTTTTGTGCTTTATTTGGTTTTATTTTTCTCTTTGTTCATTCAGTGTCATTGCCGTATTTTTTATTTTTCTTTATTATTTCGCTGTATACTTTTCTGGATGATCCATTTCTACGTATCCGTTCTGAAATCATATTTTAGGAGACAATCTGATGTTCTGAATAGTTCTATAAGTTCTTCAAGGGATTGTTTCATTATATCTGAGCTTAGCAAAGTTTGCTTAATTGTGTGTAGATCTTCCACTCATTCTTCCAGCGCTCTTCATTGAATGAGTTTGCTACATATTCCCTTACGATCTCCTTATATCTCACCAAATCAGCCAAGTAGTAGGCCTTCAATTTTTAGATGGCATTTTTATAGGTAGCCTGTTAATCTTTAGCAAGGAGGCTGTCTCGTCACTAACTGAGACGCCCATGGAATTAACGTGCTAATTAAATGGAAGGTTAAATTAGACAGACAGGTATCCGGTATTGATACCACATTGTCTCATGAAGTTGGCAATTCTGGCCCTAGTCTTTGAATCATTGACTGATTTAGCATCGTATGTAGGTGCTTGCTTGCTCTTTTCGTATTGACGTACCTGTTTTCTGTCACCTTTGAGGTTACATCATTAGGAGTTATTCCTATCAGTCTGATTTAGGCGTGCTTCATACATGACTCTTCTCTGAGTATTTCGTCATATCTTTTTCTGTATGGCAGAGGTATATCTATCATATTCCTCCTTCAGACGGAGCAAAACGACATCGAATTCAGAGTAGATTATTTGCAACATTTTTTTCTCCCTTCCTTAAGATACACGAAGAGGCATACCATTCTTCCTCTACTGTCACCAATTTTTTTTCCCGTGGAAATTCTTATAAAACCTATTGTTTTCCCAGAAAGAAATTAATGTGATTTATTGAAAAGATAATATTACCCCCGCCCCCACACGCACAAACACAATAAAGCTGTCAGTTGAGTTGCTGGCAAGATCAAAATGAATAATTGATGGGTGTAGACGGGGAGAGCCTCCCGAGTGATGGCTCATTTCAGATAAGATGATCGGTCGAGGTCGAATTAACTACTTTCACCTTGGGCGCTGCCCCTTCAGTGGTTCGAATATCGATACTGCATAGATTTTGAAAGTAAAATGGTTTTAGAACCTTCGAGGAACAAATATGAATATCATTTCATGGCGGAGTTTTGGACATAATGAAAAGAAATGTATTTGAAATCGAGATGATCACTGTAAATCTATTTTTATAGACGTTGCTTGAAAGCATAGAATGCGTAAAAGGTTATGTTAAATTTTGGAAGAGAGTCCACATTAGTTTGTTTGTTTTTTTGGATAGTAATGGAGGAAATCTTAGTCGTCCGTTATTTGCATTCCTGCTCCTCTCCCATTCTCTTGGAGCTAGAAGAGGGACGGGCTGCATTCGCGGCATTTAAATTCAACCCAGTAAACTGATACAACGTGAGGTCTATAACTATTGGAAGGGGTTGAAAACTCGATCATTGGGTAGTGTACTGGGTGTCAAGTAGATAAATTTCAGTGAATTACCACGTTTCTTCAAAGTATTGGGATACATATTTGTTTGAAAATTAAATCCTGGCCGTTTAGGCTGCATAAATAGTCTCTTCCCGGGTAGCCAGGGAAATAGGACTCCAAACCTAAAAAACAAACACTCCTCTAACTACACTGAGCCGTATCCTGTTCTGGCTTTAAGATTAAAGGGTACAATTACTGCTCGTGACTATACCCCAGGCCCATCTCTCTATCGTATAACCGCTTTTAAAAATACAAATTGGTCACACTCCTTCCAAGAGTCCTTATAATGGAAGGAAGCAAAATTACAAGAATGTAGAGGTCAACTCTGGTCAATTAAAAGTCCACCTCAAAAGAAGAGGAGTGCCATTTAGAGAATCCCAGTTTCTTCGCTTCTGCCTAAAGCTGCTTAGGGGTATAAAATGCACGCACTCTTGCAGATGAAGAGCTAAGGCAAGCCACAAGAGTGCCTCGTCAGTTGGGCGTTTCGAGGCAATGGAAGGATTGGACTCGCGTGCTTCACCAGATCTTCGGGCTAATCAATGTTTTGGAGAGGCGGTGGGTTGTTTTCTCACTTTCACTCTAGTTAATTGCTTTTAAGAAATCATGGTGGAAAGGAGGAGGGAGACATTTACACACCTTCCAAGGATACAAGTGTGTCGCAACTCTTTCCACCCACGCACAGTAGTTGTGTGGCTTGGTGCGCAATTTTTAGCTGATGTAATATCTGGTTTCATTCTTTGACTGTTCTAACTACCTAGTGGCGAAAATTGTGGTACTACACGTGGACACACGGTACACTTTCACTATGTTCAGGAGTATATAGTGAGTAGATGAATATTGGGGCGGAAATGTCTGTTCACTCAGAGGTTGAAAACATAAGCAGGCGTTGATATAAACCATTGGTTCACATTCTCCAGTGCTCCAATGCCTAGAAGTATTGAAAGGAGGGGATAGAGGGTGAAGTGAAATGAAAAATCATAGGGTATTTAGGAGTCTGTATTTTAAAGGGGTCCATGGGACTGGAGATTTTATTTTCTTGTCTCATCGTTTCCTTCTCCTTTCTCAACACTTTTCTGAGCATATTTCTACATTTATTCTTTAACTCTCATCTGGTTTTCTTGTTACTTATATCTTCTCCCTCATTTTTTTCTCTTTTCATTAATTTTTCCATATTTATTCTCCTTTCACATTTTTATTTGTCTTGTTTGTTTCTGTACTTCTGTTTTCTTTTATCCCCTTTTCTGTTAAATTTACCTCTCTCCCTCTTAGTGCATCGATGATGTTAGACAGGAAAGCTAGCAGATGACCTATACTAGAAAGTATCTATCTTTGAAACGGATGCAAACTAAAGGAATAATATAAACAAAAATATTTGTTGAAAATCTAACGTTTATTGAGTTTTAGATAATCAAAATTAGCTCAAACTTTTCTCTTAGAGTAGTGATGATTGGAATTAAAAAATCAAGTGGAGAACAGAAGGTGAAGAAGCGCAATATAGCAGTTAAGTTTGTTCAAGAAGTTATAGCACACAAATCTTTGGAAAAGAAAGATTTAAAAGTGAAAGAAGAAGAAAGCTTAGAACAATTCCTGAGGAGAAACAAAAGGTTATATATTATATTGGTGTAAGTGAATGCCCTCGAAGGACCACAGTGAGAGGAAGCCCCCTCGGAAATACTCCTATCTTTTTTCAGGACCACGTGCGCCAAGCGTGACAATTTTAGAAAGTTCGAGAAAGAATCAGTCACTAATCACCCATCACAGCTGTGTTTGCTTCCGGACGCTACTTGTCCCCCCCCCCCTCCCCTGTGATACCACCGTTCGCAGCACACTAACCTTACCCCCATATCACGAGGCAAGTTTAATCGTCTGGAACGACGCTTTAGCATAAATTTTGTTTGCTTAGACTGGCGCTAAGAATCCCCTAGGGACCGCCAGGCCCTCAAGCGTTTATCGACTAAGCCACCCGGGTATTTAACCCGAAACTCACCATCTCAAGCATATTGAAAGTCCGCCATCCACTCCGTTCAGACTGCCGTTTGTTTCCCGTGAACCCCTGTAACCCGTCGTCATACTTCGTCGAAGCTCTCGCCAGCAGATCTACCTTCGTTAAGTTTTTGCCCCTTGTAATATATTGCCTATACATGGTTGTTTACTTGTATAGGATTCGGTAGAAAGGAGAGATAAATTTAACAGAAAAGGGGATAAAAGAAAACAGAAGTACAGAAACAAACACGACAGATAAAAATGTGAAAGGAGAATAAATATGGAAAAAATTAATGAAAAGAGAAAAAAATGAGGAAGATATAAGTAACAAGAAAACCAGATGAGAGTTAAAGAATATATATATATATATATATATATATATATATATATATATATATATATATATATATATATATATATATATATATATATTTTCCTACACATACATTTTCCCCTATATTCCAAATTACCCAAATTCGTGGAAGAAGAAGAGAGATGCGCGAAGGTTCTCCGCGCTGTACCCGATCCGATCAACATGTGACCAAAAGCTCCCGCTCTCTTATTCCTTACTATATATTTCTACTTCTATATTTAATTACTATCTACCTTCTGTGAAATCCCGTATGAATGGTATAATAATACTAATTAATTCCTCTAAGCTTCAGTGCTTTCTATTTCTCCTTAGTTGTGTTATAGTGCAACAAGCTACTTTAGGTCAGCAGACGACACATCGAGTAAGTACTAAATTCCTCTTATTTCCATTTTAATTTTTATATAATTAGGTGTTATCCCACATTATATTGTCTACGAGGTCGTTCCCACGAGAGAACGGATCTGTATTTCCATACATTTCCTCAAATTACACTAAGTTAGGCCTACTTTGATCTCCCTTAGCCTAGGTGCAAAAAAATCCCATTTCTGCACCCATTCTGGCCGAATTTCTTTTGTCATTCTTCGGTTCAGGGTTCATTTTAGATACTTCAGTTATTTCTTTGCTTAAATATTCTCAAAATGACCCATATAACAAATATTCAAAACACACTGGGTGTTTTTGATTCGAATAAAGAACCAATTGAAAATTATTTAACACAAATGGATCTTTGTTTCACAGTCCATAAATTCGACGACCCAGATAAATTGCCTATTTTATTAACTCTTATCGGTGCTGAGATGTTCTCCCTGCTTTACGATCTCCTTTCTCCAAGCAAGCCCCCAAACAGTACTTTTAATGATGTCATCAAAACCCTTAAAGATCATTTTAAGCCACGTACAAACATTTTTTTTGAACGTTTAAAATTCTTTAAGCATCTACAACTAAGTGGTAAATCAATCTCAGACTATGAAGCTGCCCTCCGAGACTTAGCCTCCAAATGCGATTTCGGCAACATGCTACAAGATCTACTAAGGGACCATTTTATTAGACGCTTACACAATAAACGAACACAAGCGAAGTTGCTCGCTAATGCATTTTGTACTTTCCAAATGGCCTTACAAGTAGCCATGTCTAAGGAAACGGCTTCTAGGCAAATAAACATTTTCCAAAAATACACTATGGGAAATACTTCCACAATTTCAAGGTCAGGTAGTGAGGATAATTCCACGTATAACATTTATCGTCAATCTTACAACTCTACACAACCTAGTACTACTTATATGAATTTTAATTCGCAGCATCGGCAAAACCTAAATGCACAAAGTTATCAGTCCTTGCCCAAATCCAGCTGCAAAGTTGTGAGAAATCACGTTGGCGTTCAGTGTGTCCTCATAGAAACTCAAAGTGTTTAAACTGTCGCACAGTTGATCACCTACGATCGGTGTGTATGCAACGCCAGCAGAAGCCAAATTCTAATTCTCATTTCAATTCTAAGCCTTTTAATTCAGCTTCAAATACGAAAAGGTCTAAACAGAATTCCCATATTTCGGCTACTGATGTAAATACTACAAATACAAGTGCAAATTCTGACTACATACTAAATACTACTTCAAATTCAGGTGATGCTCTTATACTAGTGGACCTTCTTCTAGAACGGATCCAAGATTTCTTTTGAGTTTGACACGAGTGCATACACATCCATCATGCCCGAAAACATTTTTCGTTCACATTTTCAAAATAAATTACTCGTACTTCACAAAGTGAATACTCCTTTGAAAGCTTACGGGGACACTCCACTCAGTATTGTAGGTAGCTGTGAAGTTAATGTTCAAGAACCCAATTCCACAGCTACGCACCCCTTGACTTTAACAATTGTTAAAGAACGAGGACACCCGCTGGTCAGCCGAGACTGGATTCGGGCAATGAATCTAGACATTGCTGCCATTTGTAGCGCAAATTTAATTTCTTCTTGTTCTACAGAGGACGAACAATCCATTTATTAAGAAGACCTTCGGTCATCTTAATAAATTCCAAGTCCATATTGATACTTCTACTGATGTTCAACCAAAATACATGAAGGCTCGCTAAGTGCCTTACTCACTCTGCACTAAGATAGACCTATAGCAATGCCTCTGGGCATTCCTATAATAAAAACCTCCTGGGAAACTTAAATATTCTATACATCAATTATTATGTAAAATTCATATGCAATTATTTAACTTTGACAATTTAATCATTCAATTATTTTACTTTAACTTTGTCAATTTAATCTTTCAATTATTTTACTTAACTTTTTTAAATTAAATCATTTTATGTACAACTTAATAATTATTTAATTCATTTATTTTACTTGTCAATTCATTTAACGTAATACTGTTTCAAACATCATCTCTTAAAATTTCACACACAAACAAACAAACACACGCTTCCAGCTCGACCAAATAGCACACTATTCCTCTTAGTCGACTCTCAGCATTCTCCGTATAAAGGTCGGTAATCATTCCTTCTACAATTAGTAATTTACCTTCAAACAAATCATACTTAGTTAATTCCATTTTCTCTCACATTTTTTTTTGCAAACGACCATACGAGAGTGGGTCCTAATTATATTTACTTCTCATTGCAGCCTCTAATTCACAGTCCATCATAGTTACTATATTATTATTTCACCATATTATTTCATATTTATTTCACGTACTTCAATTCTCTTCGCATCTTGTTACTGTAAATCATATTTTACACTATCTTACATTGTATACCTAATTTACTTATTTCATTGTACATTCGTTGATTCTATGAATATATTTATATTTGTTTAATTGTTTTTCTTAAAAACCAGTTCCTTATTCGAAAATTTTGTTCGCTGTCATCTTAGGCCTAAAAACTATCCGCCTACAACTTCGATCAAACAAATTTATGGTTATGGTTTTCGAAACGCTATTTAGGCTGATTTATTAACAGAAAATAAATCACATGAATAACTATATACTATAGATCAAGCCTTAGATTTACTTCTTGCTCAATCAAGACATCATTGAGCCAGTCTCAAACTCGAGATGGGCTTCACCTATAGTACCTGTACTCAAACCTGATGATACTATCCGCATTTGTGGAGACTATCGTTCCACAAATAAAGCTGTTTTAGTTGATACTTACCCTTTGCCGAAACCAGAGAAACTTTTTAGCTCATTGGCTGGGGGTAGATGGTTCACTAAACTGGATATAAGCCAATCTTATGCCCAGTTGGCTTTAGACGAAGAATCTCGAACCATTACTACTATTAATACTCCTCGAGGTCTTTTCCGCTACAAAAGACTGTTATGGTATTTCTGCTGCTCCTGGAATCTTCCAGATAGCCATGGGTCAACTTCTTAATGAAATTGATAAAGTACTTTGCTTTTTGGATGATATACTCATCACTGGTGCAAGTGCTCAATAACTCGATAGTCGATTTGACGCAGTCCTCCACAGACTTCAAGATGCTGGTCTAAAACTGAGACATGACAAATTCAGGTGGGGTCTAGAATCTATTTCATATTTGGACTATGTTATTGACCAAGAAGGCATTCATCCAGACCAGGAAAAGTTGGATGCCATAAAAAGTGCACCAACTCCAACTGATGGTACTTCATTACAAGCTTATTTAGGACTTTTGAACTTCTATAGGAAATTTCTGCCTAATGCTTCTACATTTCTGGAGCCGTTAAATCATCTTTTACGCTCAAACACTCTATGGCATTGGGGCTCAGCCCAACAAGCCGCTTTTGAAAAATCCAAAATTACACTTCTAAATTCCAAAGTTTTAGTTCATTTTGACCCTACACTTCCTATTACAGTTACAGCGGACAGTAGTTCATATGGCATAGGGGCTGTTTTGTCCCAGAAAATAGATGGTCAGGACAGACCAGTCTACTGTGTATCTTGAACCTTGACACAGGCCGAGATAAATTATTCCCAGCTCGAGCGTGAGGCTCTGGCTTAAGTTTTTGCAGTTCGTAGATTCCATTTCTATTTATATGATCATTCATTCACACTCATTACTGACCATAAACCACTTCTGGGGCTGTTTTCTGCTAACAAAGCTATTTCTCCTCTGGCTTCAGGCCGTATTCAGCGATGGTCGTTAATACTTCTTAACTACAAATTTGATTTAATTCACAAATCTGGAGTCCTTTGGGGCACCGCAGACGCTTTGAGCAGTCTTCCTGCTCCGTGCGGTGGCTCCGCTCCCATTCCTCAGGAATGGATAAGCCTTGTTGATTTCTTACAGCATACTCCAGTGACTGCTGAGGCCATTGCTCGTAAGAATGCGAGTGACCCACTTCTTTCTGAGGTTGTCAAATTCCTCAAATTTGGTGGGGAACACACTAAAGATTCTCGATTCACCCCTTTTGAAAATAGTGCTTCTGAACTCTCATTACAATCTGATTGTATTGTCTGGTCTCACCGAGTAGTTATTCCTGCTTCTTTACATTCTGCACCTCTGCAGGAACTCCACGATAGTCACCCTGGAATGATTCGGATGAAAGAACTAGCTCGTGGCTATTTCTGGTGGCCTGGTTTGGATGCCCAAATTGAGGCCTTTGTGAAAAACTGCCGAACTTGTGCAGCCTCACAAAATTCTCCGAAACACAGTGCCCTTCATCCTTGAAATTGGCCTTCCAAACCTTAGTACTGTCCTTATATTGACCATACTGGTCCAATCAATAACATATACTACTTAGTGGTCGTTTATGACCACTTTAAATGGGTTCAAATCGTTCTTACCTCTTCTACTACTACTGCTTCCACAGTTGCTCTTTTGCGTTCCATTTTCGCGCGTTTTGGGTTACCAGTCGTCCTTGTTTCGGACAATGCTTCTTCCTTTACTAGTTTTGCCTTCCAGAAATTCGTCTCTGATAACGGTATCTGCCATATTACTTCTGCGCCTTACCATCCCTCTACGAATGGTTTGACGGAGAACATGGTTAAAAGTTTCACGTCCGCATTGTCTCGTTCCACGGAGGAGGAAATCCAGACAGTTTTGGCCAAATTTCTTTTTTGCTATCGCGTTACTCCGCACAGTACAACGGGTAACTCACAGCAGAACTTCTGTTAGGTCGTAGACCTCGTACTAATTTTGATTTACTATCTCCATCTGACAATCAGAGAGACAGTCATTACAAAACAACAAAATCAGAAATTCTACCGCGGCCCACTACGTCCGCGAAACCCTGATTTGGTTCCTGAAACACCTGTTATGATCTGAAATTACACTCCTAGTGGTCCTTCATGGGTTCCTGCCACTATTTCTGGACGAACTGGGCCTGTATCATGCAAATGTATTCACCTGAGAAGACTTCAATTCGTAGACATTCGGATCAAATTATTCCTAGCTCAACCAGTTCAACCACTCCACCTACCCATTCCTCACCACCAGCACTCCGGCGCTCCTCTAGAATTTCAAACCCGCCGGATAAGGTCAATTTATAGGGGAGGAGTGTAATATATTGCCTATACATAGTTGTTTACTTGTATAGGATTCGGTACTGTATATATATATATATATATATATATATATATATATATATATATATATATATATATATATATATATATATATATATATATATATTCCTACACATACATTTTTTCCTATATTCCAAATTACCCGATATCGTGGAAGAAGAGAAATGCGCGAAGGTTCTCCGCGCTGTACCCGATCCGATCAACATGTGACCAAAAGCTCCCGCTCTCTTATTCCTTACTATATATTTCTACTTCTATATTTAATTACTATCTACCTTCTGTGAAATCCCGTATGAATGGTATAATAATACTAATTAATTCCTCTAAGCCTCAGTACTTTCTATTTTTCCTTAGTTGTGTTATAGTGCAACAAGCTACTTTAGGTCAGCAGACGACACATCGAGTAAGTACTAAATTCCTCTTATTTTCATTTAAACTTTTATATAATTAGGTGTTATCCTACATTATACCCCTGTTCAGAGGAAAGCTATCTAGCCCCGTTCATCGCAGAGAGTTGTGCGGCCCTCTCATCTTCACCACCCCTTCCTGATTCCCGTTCTTTCGAGACAGAGACTCCCCGCCGATGTAGAAAATCATCTCGAGTTGAGATTACGTCTCTCTGGAGCAGAGAAAATCTCATTCTTCATCACGTAGCAATCCAACCCCATCTTCGAGTCCTCCTCGTTAAGATTCCCCGAAGTAACTTCCTGAAGACCTTCGCCGCTGTCTCCCACCTCCAACCCCCTCCCCCTCCCCTAAAAAAATCACCCCAGCTTGAAAGTATAGTGATCTTGTATGGTCATCCTCAGATTACCTCGTTAATCTTCACATAATTTATTTAATTACCCTTATTAAGCAATTTGCTTACCCCTTTTATATATATATATATATATATATATATATATATATATATATATATATA
This sequence comes from Ceratothoa steindachneri, assembly GCA_963969495.1. Taxonomy (NCBI): domain Eukaryota; kingdom Metazoa; phylum Arthropoda; class Malacostraca; order Isopoda; family Cymothoidae; genus Ceratothoa; species Ceratothoa steindachneri. The sequence continues at coordinate 33,154,504 of OZ018331.1, read as the reverse complement.
TTATATATATATATATATATATATATATATATAGCATATATAAAGACAATACGCCAAAATATAATTTCAATATATATAATAAAAGGGGACAATTTATATATATATATATATATATATATATATATATATATATATATATATATATATATATATATATATATATATATATATATATACATAAATTGTCCCCTTTTATTATATATATTGAAATTATATTTTGGCGTATTGTCTTTATATATGCTTTGAACTACAACTTAGCAATCCATTAGTCAAAACCCGGTCAACCGTAAATCAGTTTTTATTGATCGCCCCTAAACATATCTCAAGCGGTCTGTGGTCAGCTTTCTGCCCGGGCTTGTGTACGACTCTGTGCGCTGAGCTAGTCTACACAGGCATACCTCGACATATTTATATAGCTATATATATATATATATATATATATATATATATATATATATATATATATATATATATATATATATACAGCCTTGGCTAAAAGTATTAGGCCACCCTAGTGTTTCTGGGTTCTGCTATCTCAATGTTAATGAAAGACGTGTACATGGTGGTTTATGGTATATTACACAATATACATTAGTTTAATATCTGGTTGATTCTCCTTTAGCTTCAACTACCGCTTTTATACTGTACTGTACGTATGTAACCAATTTTGTGTGAAACCAACGTCCACAATTAATTTTTCCCTTGATTATATCAGTGATTTATGCTAAAATACGTTGTAAATACAGTTACTAAACAGTAAAATTCCTAAAACAAGGGAGTTGAGTGAGTGTGAGCGAGGTCAAATCGTAGCTCATCATAAAGATGGACTGTCTCAAAGGCTAATTGCTTAGAAGATGAAATGTTCTTGATGTGTGGTGCAAACGACTCCCAAGCGCTTCAGAGAGACAAAAGATGTGAAGACAATACAAAGAACATGTAGAAAAAGGTTACAACGCCTCGTAATTACAGATCCATCATCTGTCAGTAGCTCAGAAGCAGGAGAAAAACATTGTCAGAGCTCTGTGCGGACTTCAACGAGGCAGGTACATCACAAATATCAACCAAAACTGTTAGAAGAAGGCTTGTAGAGTATGGTCTGAAAGGCTGTAAAGCCAGGAAAAGGCCATGGATTTCTGAAGCGAATATGAATAAACGTCTTCAGTGGCCAAAAACAACTCCAATTGGACCAGTGAGCAATGGTCGAAAGTCATATGGTCTGATGAAAGTAACTATGAGGTAAGATAGTACAAGTATTCAATCAACATATAAATTCAAAATATCTGCGTTTTTTTACCAAAATGAATAAGAAATATCCAACATAAGGATAATATTATTGTTCATGTTTTTTATTCAGGCTTTCGGCACACCGGTGCAACTTTCGTGCATCGCAGAGTTGGGGAAGCATTTTAGGCTGAATGTCTGGTACTAACCGCAAAACATGGGTGTGGTTCTATCATATTGTGGGCCTGCATGTCTGTCACAGGCCTGGGATAAATGTTTTTATGTCAGGGAAGGATGAATTCAGCTATGTTTCCATGTTATCTGATGTTTAAGAGCCATCAATTGTTAAATTACATCCAGGA
>OZ018331.1:31661659-31815221 GCA_963969495.1 Ceratothoa steindachneri | reverse complement strand
AGCAGGAGTCTGAGGATAATTGGAAATCTCCTCAGCTTCCATGTGCAGTTATATCATCATCATTGTCATCGTCATCATTGAACTGCACAGGCAACATCATCTACAATCATCATTCTTCAATCAAAACAAAACTATCTCCAGGTGAGTAAACATTACACAATAAAATAATTTAATGTGTTCTGATACTTTATTTTGTACTGTATGTGTATGAACATGACAAAACATAACTTCTTGAATTAATATGGGGAGCGTATTACAATGTTTGGGAAGGGTTGGGGGTGTTTTGGGGGTAGCATCAACTATCCGCGGTTTTTCAATATTCGTGGGGGGCTTGTGGTCCCTATCCCCTGCAAATATGGGGGGGGGTCGACTGTAATTACTTATTTTATTAGTTCTTCTTGTATTATTTTTTGTGCTTTGTCTAAATCTTTTCTTCTTTTTTTGGGGGGCAGGTGATGGGTGAAATGCAGCAAAATGGAGTTTGATTCAGATTTAAAATCAGGGTAAATCTCAATTTTGCCACAATTTGCCTTATGACGGCCAAAAATGAGAAAAGAAAAATGAAATAACCTAAAATAATTAAAAAATAACATGACCAAGATAAAATAACCTTCAATTTTTCAAATTACCAGTTTCAAAAACTATCCAAACCTTACGTACCTACCTAAAAATGGTGGAGCTTTGCCCTCCATACCACCCTTTTTGAGTAGGAGGTTCTACCCGCTATATCTTCCCATTTTTTTAATCAACTTGTAGCGAATGGTCTACCTTCATAGTCCTCTGCTCATTGTCTGTTGCTCTCCTAATTCATCTGAATGCCCTCACCCCTACTCGCCTCATCCTATTTACCCTGACAGCCTACACCTATTCTTCCCCAGAGACAGTCACTTAACACTTTCACACCCTTGCGACTCAAGGGCAACCCATCCATTGCATATAAGCCTTTCCCTCTAAAAATACACTCCATGTATCCCAAAACACTAGTCCTATACTATCACACAGGATTTTCTTTTACCTTTCACAGTGCTAGGTCATGTTTTGTATATTATTGAATAGTCACTGCTAATCACTCTAATTTTCTTATACTCTCTCTTTCATGCATACACATACTAATCTTTTCCTGTGTTGCAGTAGATAAACCCCACTCTTCCCCAGGAAACCTAGGCCATCCTTTTTGGTTACCTAGGGGACATCCTACTATCCCCAAATGACAAATGTGGCCATAGCCCATCCTCTTCCTCACTGTATCCCCACCCTTGTTTTGGACTCAATGCTGGTAGGGAAAACACCTTAACTAGACCACCTCATTTACCCATCACTTCAGCCTTGGCCCCTCAGGCCGATTCCAACTCATAAACTGTTCTGATAAAATCCTTTAAGGGTAAGTCCATTTTCATTCATCCTCTCTAGGTCACAGCTCCCCTTAATGCCTCACCATTCCACAAACTAATTAAGGAAGGCTGATGATGAATCCTGGGCAAAGGTTCCGCCCTTAAAATAGAACTAAGTGACATAAGGAGACTTGAGGTTGATTTAGATGTGTTTTCTCCTCAGGGAATGGCCAGTTAAGTGCTGGCACCCTGAGGATGCTACACTTTATAGCCATAAATATGGAAGAACTTTGGGCCTCCCAGTCTCCCTACCAGAAGAGGACCTAAGAGAGAACCTCAGGATCCTCGACTCCAACAGCACTGCCAGCCTACTAGAAATCTCCTGATTGTAAGTCCACCCTCATGCTGCTACCTACTCGGTGGGGGTTAAGTTTGCAGGTGGTCTTCCTGAGAGAATTGTTCTAGGATTTACTTCTTATAAAGTTATCCCTTACTACCGCCCCTCACTAAGGGTTACATCTGTCGATGTTTTGGCCATGGCATGCTGACATGCAAATCTATACAGATGCAACAGATGCAGTGAATTCCATGAAGGCCAAAATTGTACCAATACTCCTCACTGCTATTTTTGTGAAGATCACCGCCCTTCCTCCAATAGCTGTCCTTATTCAGAGAAAGCATGGCTGATCCACTGTAAGGCACTGGATGTGTCACCCCTACATATATAATCTATACACAGCTTTGCTCCATATAGACTACTACACAAAATGCCAGCACAACCTCATCTACTTCTTTGCTGAACATCTACCCTCTTCCAAAGGCCATAGTGCAAACTAAGAATCATCTAAGGCCTACTTATGCTCAAGTTGCTGCTGCTCTAGCCCATGGTATGCACAAGACAAAATTTAATAAAACAGTAACTCAATCTCCTACCTACCCATCTCCATATAAATACATCAGAAATACAATTCTTCCTAATAAAACTGGTTCCAAACAATATCATCACTTTGAAAACCTAGCTTCACAAAATGCTCCATCGTATCTACTCTCCCCAGGGATCCAGAATACTTGACTGCATCATCTCGAAGTACCTCTTACAAAACAACCATCTAGTGAGTTTCCTAAAAGAATTTATTTCTTTACTACCATCTGGGTCATCCCTGCAACAGACCCACCTTCCCAGTGTCACCCAACTAGTCTCATCATTCTTTGCATAATGGCAGCATCACAAAGCCACATCATTTTTTCAAATGTGCATTCTCTATGCCACAAAACTAAAGACCTTTCCCTACTTCTCGGCTCTCTCACACACCTTGACTGGGGTCTGTGAGACTTGGCATACTCCCAATTTTTCCACATAGTTCAAAGGATACACAATCCTGTGCAGAGACAGGTTAAACAGGGAAGGTGGTTCTTCTTCAGCTTATATGACTCCAGTTGGCCTATCACACCATTTCAGCATGGTATAATGGAACTGTCCAGGCTGATATCAAGAGACATTTGTGCAATATAATGGTCTGCTATAATCTGTCTCCCAGTCACTGGGCAAGAATTTAGCCATTACTTTTCACAACTTTTCCCTTCAAGCCTTGTCATCAGAGAATTTGCATTGGTGGCACATCCTTTACATCTTCAGTGGTCTCCTCCGGCCAATACATGGGTAGTGTCCATCTACCAATAATCATCTCCTCCACTGGCCTCACAAATCCCCTTCCCTACACAATCCATCCAAGGTAGAAGTTAAATAAAGATGGATGGATCAAATTCCAATTTATATCTGAGCAACCTCCCACAAATCTAGCCTCATTACAAGAGAAAGCCAGCCAGTTGACAGAATCCCTTCACAGAGCCGCAGAAAAGGCATTCCTCTGCACTACCAGCCATTTTCATTGTCCATGGTGACAGAAGTGTGCATCAGCTATCCATCTCAGACAATCGGCTTGGAGGAGTATGATCGTGTTATTAGGTCTTTGCAGGCGGGAAACTAGATACTAATAGTGGTCAGGGAATTATGAGAGGACATTATAGTACTGAAAGTAGAATGGACTTGGCAGATAACAGAAATAGGTTTCAAGGCGATAGAGGTGAGGTCATTCAGGTTTCAAGAGGTGCTTCAGGAATAGGGGGGTTAAATTGTTTCTATACAAATGCTCGTAGTCTTAGAAACAAGAAGGATGAGCTATTTAGTTATATTAGCAATGAGGATATAGATATATTATGTGTCACTGAATCATGGGTTAATGAAATAGAATTTAGTGACACTATAAATGAATTTGATTTACAGGGCTATAATATGTACATTAGTCAAAGGACAGGTAGGATTGGTGGAGGAATAATTATCTATATAAAAAACAACATTGTTTCAAGTTTAAATACTTCAATAAAAATAGAATGGTGCATTTGGGAGCTTTTTACAGGCCACCTAGGCAGACTGATGATATGGATGAACTAATGATAAGGAAAATAAGTAAGGGATGTGAAACAGATGCAGTTATTATTGGGGACTTCAACTTAAACTCTGTGGACTGGGAAAATATGATAGGTAGGGATAGAACAAGTGGCAGGTTCATAGAATGCTTTGAGGATAATTTTCTGAATCAATTTGTTAATGAGCCAACGAGGGGGGACAATATATTAGATTTAGTACTTTCTAACAGTTATCATTTAGTTCAAGAATTGACTGTTGGGGAAGCATTGGGAAATAGTGACCATCAGATAGTTCATTTTAACTTAGGAATTGAGAAGGGTAAAATAACCGAGAATGCTGTAAAAGTTCCAAATTTCCCTAAGGGAGATTATGTAAAACTCCGAAGCTTGCTAAATTTTGTAGACTGGGATGTAGAATTCAGAGGTAAAAATGCTTATGGGATGTGGGATACTTTCAAGCATATAATAAATGTAGTCCAAGAACAATGTATCCCAATGAAGGCCATTAGGAACAAAAGTAGGAAACCATTATGGTGGAATCAGGAGATAGCTAAAAAAATTTCAGAGAAGAAAAGGGCATATAAAAAATTACAGGTACAAAATAATATTCAAAATTTAAGTGATTATAGAATGGCTAGGAATGAGTTAAATAAGATTATAAAGAAGAACAAAAGGGTGTCAGAAATTAAATTAGCTCAGGATAGCAACAAAGATCCTAGAAAGTTCTTTAGTTACTATAAAATTAATAACAAGTCTGGCAGAGTTAAAATAGGACCTATCAAATATGAAGGGGTTGTGAGAGAAACTGATGAGGAAATAGTTGAGGTACTAAATGGTCATTTTGCATCAGTATTTACAAAGGAGAAACTAAATAGTCTTATGTATAGTACTCATGGGTCTGGGAAAGAGGTGTTTACTACCATTAGTGTGGATCGGAGGACGATAAAAGGACTAATAGGTGAGTTAGATACTGCCAAGGCCTCCGGCCCTGATAATATTCATTCTAGGATACTTAAAGAAGGGGTAGAAAGTATCTCAATAGCTCTGGAGAAGTTATATACTAGGTCACTGGAATATGGAGAAATACCTGATGATTGGAAGAGAGCGAATGTAGTCCCCATTTTCAAGAAGAGTAGTAAAGAGGATCCAAATAACTTTAGACCGGTTAGCCTAACTCCTGTAGTCTGTAAAATTCTTGAGAAAATAGTTAAAAAAGGCATTTGCCAACATCTAGAGAGGGAGGGGTTAATCAGCGATGCTCAGCATGGGTTTAGATCAAGTAGATCATGTTTGACTAATTTACTAGACTTTCTAGAGTTCGTAACAAATCAAGTAGATAAGGAAGAGAATGTGGATGTAATTTACTTAGATTTTAGTAAAGCATTTGATAAGGTACCACATAGGAGATTAGTTCATAAATTAAAAATGATTGGGATATGTGGGGGGGGGGGGGGGGTTTCAAATTGGATAGCTGAGTGGCTGAAAGACAGGAAGCAAAGGGTAGTGCTAAATGGTGTAAAGTCAGAGTGGAGGGATGTTATCAGTGGGGTTCCTCAGGGATCAGTTCTTGGTCCATTATTATTTGTCATCTATATAAACGATCTTGGGGAGGAAGTTAATAATAAAGTGTCAATTTTTGCGGATGATACCAAATTAGCAGCTGTAGTTAAAGATATTGATAAAAATTTTAAAGTGCAGGGGGATTTAAATAAATTGTTATCCTGGGCACATAAGTGGCAAATGACTTTCAACCTTGATAAGTGCAAAGTTATTAACATGGGAAAAGATAATAGAGAATTTAACTATGAAATGGATGGGCATTGGCTGAGCTCAGTAGAGGATGAGAAAGATCTAGGAGTAGTAATAGATAAGTCATTAAGGTTTTCTAAGCACTGTATTGAAGCAAGAAATAGGGCAAATAGAGTGCTGGGTTTCATTAAGAGAAATGTCAGTTACAAAAGTAAGGAGGTTATTCTTAAACTCTATAACTCTTATGTTAGGCCACATCTAGAGTACTGTATACAGGCATGGTCCCCACATTTTAGACACGATATTAACCTTCTTGAGTCAGTGCAACAGAGGGCAACAAAGATTATTCCTTCCCTGAGGCACCTTGAATATATAGATAGACTGAGGGTATTAAATATGTTCTCGTTCGAAAGGAGGTGTGTGAGAGGGGATATGATTGAGCTCTTTAAAAAATTTTCCGGGATAGATAAATTGGATGTTAGCAAGTTTTTTGAGTTAGATGATGGAAATCGGACTAGAGGTCACCACTTGAAAATTAAAAAGCAAGGGTGTAGGTTGGATTTAAGAAAATATTTTTTGACCAATAGAGTGGTAGATTTCTGGAACAAATTGCCGCCGAGGGTAGTAGGTAGTCCAGGTCTAAATGTATTTAAGAGTAGGTTGGATGAGTTTATGGGGAGGGAAGGTTGTGATGCTTCCTAAGTTTTGTATATATTAATATTGTTTGTATATATCTATAGCTGCATGATTTATTTCTTGACAAGCCTTGATTGGCGATACCCTTGTTTCTGGACGCAATCTTCTGGATGTAGTTTTCCTAGGAGTTTGGGTGCCTTAAAAAAGAGGCCGTTTGACTCAGATGACCTATGATGAGCCCTTGTGGCTTTTGTCATCTGTTATATTATATTGTGGGGGACTTTGATTTTGTCTTCCCCTGGTGATGGTGCTTTTTGTGGGTGGGTTTTGACAGAGGCGGATGACCTTTGATAGGCCCTGGTGGCTTTTGTCATCCGTGAAATTGTGTTATGTTATCTTCTCAAATAAAATTGCATTTTGGAAACAGAACCCTACTCCTCTCCAAAAGAGAATCCTGGTATAAATTCTGCAACTTTCTTTCATTTTCAACACTTTCCACCAAAGCTTATACCTTCTTCAGAGATATGATTTCACCCCCACCTCTACCCTACTCTGCATAGGCTTTCGCCTTCTCAAAGAAATAAAATTGCATTTTGGAAACAGAACCCTACTCCTCTCCAAAAGAGAATCCTGGTATAAATTCTGCAGCTTTCTTTCATTTTCAACACTTTCCACCAAAGCTTATACCTTCTTCAGAGATATGATTTCACCCCCACCTCTACCCTACTCTGCATAGGCTTTCGCCTTCTCAAAGAAATAAAATTGCATTTTAGAAACAGAACCCTACTCCTCTCCAAAAGAGAATCCTGGTATAAATTCTGCAGCTTTCTTTCATTTTCAACACTTTCCACCAAAGCTTATACCTTCTTCAGAGATATGATTTCACCCCCACCTCTACCCTACTCTGCATAGGCTCTCCACTGAGAAATGACCATTTGCCTCAATATAGCCATCTATAAAACAACTCATAACCAAACACCAAGTGACTCTCCTATAAGGTTTGATGTCAGATACCACAGATAATCCACTTGCCTCTCCTTTTCAACCTAAGGAACTGCTTGATGCACTCTCTTCTATGATGAAATGTAAGGCCCCTGGCTTTGACACAATCCCCTCGTGACTTCCTAAGTCACTTGGTGATTTTGAATTCAAGGACTTTTCATGGATTTCAAGGACTTTTTAAATAATCAAGGACTGTTTTAAGCCATTGCTTTTTTTCTTTAAATTATTAGTTACGCAACCCTTGTATGTTTTATTACATTTATGAGGCACCATTTTTTTAATTAAATAATTTCTATCATCAAAAATTATCCATTTTATGAAAATTTAGTACCTACATTTAGAAATGCTTCCATTTTCAGGTATAAAAATGTATTTTAAAGCATTTATTTTTACTCAGCCACAGAATTACCTAAATTATACCAGCAAAAATATCCAATACTTTCCACTCTTCATAACAAAGAATTTTTTGTTTCAAAATGACCCACAAACACTGAATCATTAAGCACTTAGGAAAAAAATCTGAAATATTTCAATTGAAAATTAAATGTATTACAAAACAGAATGAACATTCATGATTCAGAGGTTACCTTTTAATATTTTTTATTTAATCATGCTTGATGATACAATTTCATTATCAAGAAGACTCATTTTTGTTTAAAAATACATTTTTAATCTTCGTTTCTCATCTTTTTCTTTGATCAAAGCATCAGTTCATCCTTTCTTGGCTTCCATGTCTAAGATTTTTGTCCTGCTTCCTTTTCTTTTCAAGATCTTCTTTGTACAGGCGAGAAGAATTCCTAACTGAATGCATAAGTGACTTAGTCACTTTAAACTCAGTTGCAACCAAGGCATCATGTACAACTCTCTGAGCAATCATATACTTCTGTTGAAGATTTTCAACTAAGATTTCTTTGTTAATATTGAAACCCTGTTCGACAGCTGCTTATCCATGAGTAAGGCACAATATCTCATAAATAAAGCTCTTGGAGAGGGAGGTTACCTTGAAATTTGCTACCTGGAATAAGTGCTCAAAATGAGTATCAAGAAGTTTCTTTGAAGAACTTTTTATTTGATTCGCAGACATTATTGTCTGTGACAAATCACTTGTACTCTGTATTGATGTCATCAGCAGCCTTTCCAGACAGTTTTTCTATAGATACAAGTTCTCTCAGAAGGTTCTGGACTCATACTTAGATGCATTCAACATCACATTTGGATTTAAATATCTGAAGCCTTTAACAACAAAATACTTAAGAGGGCTCCTTTCATTGATTTTTTTTTTACTACAGCTACAAAGAAGTTCACTGCTTCCTCAATTGGTTGAGATTCGATACCCCTTCATTAAAAGCTTCTAGCAAGTCTTCAGCTTTTCCTCTGCTCAGAAAAACTGAAGTAAGGTATCGAGTATGACTTTATTCCCCTGCATGAAACAGACATGGATATCCATCTGACCATGTTGTGTGATCTTAGTAAGGGACTTGTCAAACGAAATAGAGTAGAAGGAACTACCAGCTAAAACTTTGGCCAATTCACCAGCTCAATGAACAGAAATACCATATGTTATCATGTATTTAATCTTGTCTTTGAACAGATACATATATTTAGCAAGCTTTGCCTGAAGAATGAAGATGGATCTGACAGGACAGCATAAGGCAGATGAAAACAGAAAAAGATCTAGGCTGGGGCTTGAGTGGGTGCTGGTCTTAAATACATACAGTTGACCAGAAAGCCAAATGTACACCCACACAAATAAAATTATGCAACATAGAATAGCAAAAAAATAAAAAAGTGAAATAAACATTATAGGATATTGACAAAGGTGAGGTATTTAAGGAAAAAATGGGTTATAAGCAAAGCATAACCAAACTCAACTCACCAGTGTAAAAAAACAAGAACAAGGTATCCAAGCGACAGTCACAGAAGTATAACGAGCATCCATCATAAAATACAATGCATCCAAAGCATATATTCACTCATATTAGTGAGTAGATTAACTTAAATATTAACTTAACATAGCATAATTTCATGGATGACAAATTTGAACAATCACTCAATGATTTATTTTTTAAATTCAAGGTCCATCTACCTTTTCATCAAATTCAAGGACTTTTCAAAGATTTCAAGGGCAAAAATTAAATTCAAGGAGTTTTCAAGGATTTTGTCTTAAAATATATATATATATATTGCATACACGGTTCTATTAACAATTACCAAATTATCTTATATTAATAAAAAGTAAATCCTTTTACCTGAATATTTTGTATGATATTTTGTCCCGTTTTGAGGAAGGCATAAAAACTAATACTAAACCCCGCCGCAACACCTAACCCAATAATATCAAGAGATATATCCTTTAGAATATTCATAACTTTGACCTTAAATATTTATAAAAATCATACATTTGAATCAGCAAAATGAGAATTAGGAAATATAAAAGATATTTTGCTTGTACATTTCCAATTGAGTGAGATATAATTTAGATTTGTTTACAACTTCTGTGACGTCAGACTGAGATTGTTTAGAGCTTTAAACCAACAAATATGCAAAATAATAACTAGGGCATCATCATTAAGACTATGGCCACATTTTAAGGTGCATGCAGACCACGAAGGCTATTGGCACCACACAATTATGTAGCATTTGCATGATAATAGTTTAAAAAGTAAGAAATAAATAGAATAGAAAAATATTCAGTTAATATGAGTATTAGAACACAACGTAAATAAAAGTTTAAAATCACATTTTTCCTATGCTTTTTTATTTGTTCAAACTTTCATGTCATTTTCTTTTGTGCAAATGAATATTAGTAGTGCTATTAATAGTTTGAGATAGCTATTATTTTTCGACAAACGTGTCTTCTTTATAAAATGGTTGTGATAGTTTGGGCGATAAAATGCTGCCAAGTTTCCTAAATGGTACCATATTTTGGGCGCCAAAACGCCCCCCCAGAATCTGACGAACAAAAAATAAATCCGAAAAATAAAAGGAAAATTGAGTTTCCTTTTTATTTAACTATATTTAAAGAGACTTAGCTACACAGTGTTCGAATTTATCCTTATAAAAATTTGGCTTTTTAGAAATGTTTTTTTCTGATTAGAAAACGCGACGAGTGCAAGGAAACTGGAAGCGGCCCCTTAAAATCAATAGAAAGATGTTGGAAAGGCTGAGTCGCCTGTATCAAAGAAGTAATTTCTAGTTTAAAGAAAGATAGTTTAATTTTAGCACATACCTTACAATCAGCAGTAATACGGCAGATTTCATCGATGAAGGAAGGAAGGTTTTTAAGACGAACATAATGTAGCATTCGCTGGATTCCAGAATGAATGAGACTCTCGTGAAGTAATTTTAGACTTGTAATATCCAAAGTGACGTTACAATACGATCGTTATAGTGTATCAGCAACAACGTTTTCGTGCCCCAGACGATGATGAATATCGAAGAATAATGGAAGTAATTTCATACGCTAGCGCATGATCTTATCATTCTTGATTTTACTCATTTAAATTGGTATCAAACATGAATAACACAACTATTTGATCAGTTGCTACGTTAAAATGCCTCACAGCCAAAAAAGGTTTTCATTTACGAATGCTATCTACAACCGCATACTCTTCTTTTCTACGATATGGTGTCTCTTCTCTTATCGGTCCAATGAGCGTGAGAAGAAAGCCACTGGTCGTCCGCACTGTTATAAGGTGGCAACGATTACATTATCTAATGCATCCATTTCCGAGGAAAAAGGGGCGTCTTCATCAATAACTTTCACTGAAGATTTGTTAATGTCATTCTTTAAAGTTTCAAATGCTTGAATAGTCTGAAGAGATAAAGGAAGTCTGCAGCAATCTACAAGATGTCGTACTTTCTCTGAATAGTCACGAGCCTACTTCGCAATGATTTTTTTACTAAATGGTAGGGGTAAATCTAACAAAGGTCTTATGGTATGGGTATTTGGAATGGTATATGCCCCTTAAATGTAAAGTGCGAAAAGGGGAGCTCTTCTCGTGTAGCAGAATGGGTTAAGTGATTAAACGAGCTTCCCTAGGATAAAGTAAAATATTCAGCTGGATTTTTTTTTCGTCGTAAATTGCGGGATAACTTTTTGCTCCTTGAAGACTATATATATATATATATATATATATATATATATATATATATATATATATATATATATATATATATATATATATATATATATATACACGAGGGGCGGTCAATAAGTTTTGCAAATCGGTAGGGCAAAACAGAGGAAGGGGGATGCCTGTTTGTCTATTTAAGAAGCAGTAGCTGATCGCAGATCGTCAGTCTCAAATTTTTCAACAAAGGAGAAGTTGAGCACCGCGCAGTGACCGCAAAAGAGATCCATGAACGCATGGTTGCAGTATACACCGACACTGCCCCTTCCTATGCAACCATTGCTCGCTGGAATAGGGAGTTCCGCCATGGCCGTGAGCCCCTTGAAGATGACCCCCGTCCAGGACGCCCGTCAGACGTGACCAACGAGGAGAATGTGGCCTGTGTGGAGAGGATGATCCTCGAAAATAGACGGGTGAAGGTCGGAAGAAATCTAGCGAGAATTTTGAATATCACATGGAAGTGTTATCAACATCATCCGCGACAATTTGGCTATGACCAAGGTCTCTGCCCGTTGGGTCCCTAGAAACCTCACGAAACCTCACGCCCCATGATCGACTTCAACGTCGTCAAAGTTTGGAGGAGTTGCTGCACAACCAAGACCCGGTGGGATTCGAGTTACGCATAGTGACAGGTGATGAAACGTAGGTCCATCATTGGAATCCCGAGACAAAGCTCGAAAGCATGGCCTGGAATCACAGGGGCTCTCTGATCCCCATCAAGTTCCGGACCCAACCCTCAGCCAGGAAGATCATGGCCACCATCGGATTCTGAGGGAGTGTTGATGGTGGACTATGCGCCTCGTGGAAGGACCATCACAGGCCAATATTACGCCGAGGAACTGGCTGGGTTGAAGAAATGCATCCGCCAGAAGCGGCGCGGCAAGTTGACACGTGCTGTCCTGCTCCTCCACGACAATGCCCTTGTCCACAAGGCCAGAGTTGCACAATCTGTCTTGCGCGAGTGCGAATTCGAGGAGCTCAACCATCCCCCCTACAGTCCAGATCTGGCCCCTAGCGACTACTTTTTATTCCGCCAGCTCAAGGCTGCACTGCGTGGACGCCGGTTTGGGGACGATGAAGATGTCAGCTCGCCGTCCAGGAGTGGATTGAACAGCAGTCGGCAGATTTCTGTTTGTCGGGAATTCGAAGCCTCAGGGACAAGTGGCGCAAGTGCATTGAAGTCGAGGGTAGTTATATTGAAAAATAATAAAACACTTTTCCTCATATCTGTTTCCTTATATCCGAATTGCAAAACTTATTGACCGCTTCTCGTATATATATATATATATATATAATAATAATAATAATAATAATAATAATAATAATAATAATAATAATAATAATAATTGAAAACCACATGACGCATGATATATAGATGTATTTAAAGTCCCAAAGAAATGGAAATTGGTAACACAACCCGGAAAAAACGCTAAGGAACATATTACATGTACTAATAAAAACTTAAGAAGGAAAATTGAAGAAGTAGAGAAGGGAAAGATAGGGCAAACTATTTTGACCGTTATATAAAAATAAATAAAGAAGTTGGATTTGAACCTGTGTAATAAAGCGCTCGTCGATTATATGACCACGACGCTCATCGCCAGAGCTACCATCCTCAACCCCAAAGGTTGATTGAAGAAACCTTTTGAATAATAAATTGTAGGTTTTTATCCAAATGGGAGACAAGACAAGTGTTTTTATAATAATAGGGGCACGGGCTTTTTAGTTTGTATTAATTGAAAATCACATGACGCGTGATATATATATATATATATATATATATATATATATATATATATATATATATATATATATATATATATATATATATATATATATATATATATATATATATATATATATATATATATATTCGAATTGCTTACTCTCAAATTGTATTCCACAAAAATCCCTCTAGTAAAAGATTTTCCCTTACACCAACACACACAAACGAACGCACGACTTTAGCTGCCCGCTTTGAAGCAGTCACTCACTCACTCGTGCTCCACTTTACTTCGAATTGAGATTCTAATTCACAGTCCATCATAGTTACCATACTTCACCTTAGTTAACTTACCTTACATCACCTCACCTCACCTCACCTCACCTTACATTTTACTCCATACTTTTCACTACATTCATACATTTCATTACGTTAAGTTATATTCCACTGCCTTCATCACAAGTCAACTATACTATCCTACACTTCCCAGCCTTTTTACAAGTCAATTATACCTGTAATACCCTTCTATAATCTCATCCTGTAATTGTAATTACCGCTCATTATTATCTCCTAATTCAATTGTCTCATTGTGCATTCGTTGATTTTATAAATATATATATATATATATATATATATATATATATATATATATATATATATATATATATATATATATACATATTTTGTTTATCTCCGTTTTCTTATAACTCTAGCACTCGAAGTTTCGCAAATTCAGTTCACGTCAGTCGTTAGGCCTAAATATTAGCAGACGACTATTCCATCCAATTCAACAAATTTATGGTAATGGTTTTCAAATAGCTATCTAAAATCAATCCCAGTAATAACCAATACCATACTCGTGGTGGAATTCGCTCCACCCTCTCGGGTAGTAAAGCAGCTAAATTCCACGATTTTAACCATCTCGTAACGGCCGTTTGGTTGAGGACGGGAGGCTCAATAGTGGTAAATTCGCTCCCTCCTCTTGGGCGGTAAGGCAGCCCCAAATACATGATTTTCGCCATCCCGTATCGGCTCCTTCTTTGTAGACGGGAGGCTTGATGGAGGTGGATTATGCCATGTTGGTAGAGAGAGAAGCTTGTTGTTCGCTTTGTGAACGGTAATGATAACTTGTTGCTTCTTGAATAATGACTCATAATACTCTCTTAAACCACAAAATACAGCTATATAAATAGTCATTCGATATAGTCATAATTATTCAAAATTCAACTAATCAGGATTAAGCAGAGTTTTAATGACAATCTTATGTTTAATTTATTCATTCAACTTTAAAAAATATTTTATGTTTTACCCATAAGCGCTGCAAAAATTGAACAACCAGCATCAAATATATTTTTAGGAACAATTTACGTTCAAACACAAACAAACATAAAGGCGCTGAAATTGTATTAATATTTTTTTGGTTTTGAATTCTTGGACGAAATAAATTTGCTATTGGCATGTCGCTACATGGTAAAGGAGGTAACATGTAAGGTGAGTCCAAAAATGCCTTCGCTCAGTAAAGAACTGTGAGGATCAATTTACTGTGAACCAATTATAAAACCCCATAAGACTTCAAAATGCTCGTCTTTGAGGAGGTGGTTTTGAGTAACATGCGATTCCATAATGTGGTTTCAGCACCACAGTCTCATTCGTTTAGGATCGGGTTTCATATTTCCGTCAGAAATTTGGTAACCGAGAATATTAATGCAAGTTAGAGAAAATCTAGATTTTTCATAATTCAGGGATAGATTGCATTTAGAAGCAGCTTCCATGAAACGCTTTAGATTGCTCTCATGTTCTTCTTTCGTTTTTCCGCAGATTGTTATGTCATCGAGATAGGTATAAGTGTTACATAGTTTGATATAAACTGATTCATAGAGAGTTGAAAAGCGGAAACCTCATTCATAACACTCAAAGGTATGCGCCTGAATTGATAAAGACTGTTATGGGCCTGAAAAGGAATATAAGGTCGGTCCTCTGAACATATTTATATCCGATGATGTCGGAAAGATCAATAATGGTGAAATAGGGATTCTTGGCGATATTTGCAAATATATCTTTAATCATAGGTAGCGGGTACGCGTCCAAAGGGGTGTACTTATTTATCGTTCTAGAAAAGGCTACCAACATTCGATTTTTTCTTATTTACGTTTGATGTCACTACCACTTGAGCGCGCCAAGGAGAATCCCTATTTTCAATAATCTCCTCACGAAGTAGACGTTTGACCTTATTTTCGACGAAATCAGCATGTTCGGAGCTGTAATGGAGAGACTTGGTAGCAATTGGAGTGCAATCCGAGGATAAGTTTTTAAAGAGTTTAACTGGCGAATTTTTAGTTTAGTCAGTCCATAGACAGTTAAGGGTGGTTCTGTACCCCCATAATTTAAGCTAACGCTTTTATGGACTCTTAAAAATGGTAAGCCAAGAATAATATCAGTACAAGCGTTTGGAAGTACACTAGCTTTGACATTCTCATAAGTGCGACCATTAATCGAAACGTTAACAATGCAGTAACCTTTAAGATTTACTGAGAAAGAAGAACACACCATCGAAACAAAAGACGATCGTTCATGGATCCGCCACTAATCGAAAATACACCGATAGCCCTATGATTACCACGAGAAACGTGCACGTTTTCATTAGAACACAAACAATCGATTTAATTCAATGATAACTTAATAACAACCCACTCACGACACTGACTCCTTTTCGACTAAACAAATGTCGCAATTCAGCATAGCTTCATTGATTACGATGCTGCCACCACGCAAGCGTGACGTAACACACAATGTTGCCAACCCATCAATAATCCCCCGAACACTCATACGTTATTATATTAATAAGATAGAGAAAGAAAGCAATTATCATATTGTAGGAAAAAAATTATCTGAGACTGAAAATATAGAAAACAAGAAGAAACTGCATACATTCTGGAAAGAAAACGAAAAGTAAATAAAAAATAAATTCAGAGAGTAATATGCTTTAAAGTATTTTATAAATGAAATCTAAGGACTGCTTAGTATAGTAGTGAAGTGGGTTCTCACTTCATAAATTACTCTTCGTACCTCTTTCATTACACCGTGTAATACGATTTTTGTCTTTGGGTAGCAACTCTTATTTTCTATTTGCTTGTGTCTAGAATACATGAAAAAACACTGTTATTTATTTCAAACTTTGCTTTTGTCTTCAGGATAATGATATTTATATGAAATTTAGCTATTCCCTCTGGAATGAAATGGCGAATTTGAACTTTCATTTGAATAAAGTAGAAACAAAACGACACGATACAAAAATAGCATTTTTCATCATCACTTCACTAACTCTATAATTTAAGAAGGGGATTATTTTGAGTATTTAAATAATAATTTCATCTTAGTTTGGTTATGACTTATGTTTTTTTTATCAAAGTTATTTCTAATCATTCTTTTATAATATCAAAAAACAAAATGGGGAAGTTCAGAAATAAATATAAGTATCGAAATTTTGTGAATTTAAAACCCAAAGAATTACAAATGGTTAAGTTCAAAAAATTTATTTTTATATATGTTCTATAACTCTATATTTTAGCAACGTGATATTTTGAAAGGGATGAAATTTCGTTAAGTTCCTTTTGAAAATTATTATAATTAGCGAAGTTCAGAAAATTTATAAAAATTTAACCATGGTTGCTTTTTTTTAGATTTTAAATTTTAATCTTAGTAGCGAAGCGCAAGCTCTCCCCTTTGGGGGGACTGGCGAAGCCATTGTCTGGTTTATTTTAGAATTACATAAGAGAGACAACTAAAATATTATAAATGATTAATTTTCTGTGATTAACGCTTATACTGTAAATTACTTTCACAAATCAGCCTCCAAATATAGTCTCCCATCAGATTTTCATCATACGATCCTTGATAGCGGTGTTCATAGTCCAGTAGTTCCTGGTGAAAGCGCTCATCATGCTCGTCGGTGTATGCTCCCATGTTCTTCATAAATTTATCAAGATGAGCGTCAAGAATATAGACTTTCAGGGGCATCCTGCAACCCATCTTGCCGTAATTTCTCACTATGTTCTCAAAAAACTCTACATAGTTTTGTGATTACCTAGGAAGCCAAGAATCACTGCGATAAAGCTGCCCCACAATGCTTTTTCCCTCCTAGTGAGCTTCTCGAGAAACACCTTGCAGTCTATGATCTTTTTTATTTGTGGACCGACGAAGACCCCGGTTTTCACCTTTGCCGCAGAGAGCTGAGGAAAGAAATCTTGGAGATACTTGAAAGCTGCAGACTCCTTATCTAGAGCTCTGACGAATTGTTTCATAAGGCCCAATTTTAAGTGCGAAGGAGAAAACAATACTTTTCAGGGGTCCAACAAGGGCCCCCATTTGACGTTGTTTCTTTCAACACTAAACTCGACCCGTTGTGGCCAAAGCCGCTGATGGTAGTGTGCCACGGTGTCCCTAATGTCCCAAAGGTAAAGATAACAAGGAAACTTGGTAAAGCCGCCTTGAAGACCCATCAAGAAAGCCACCATTTGAAGTCTCGGATAACCTCTCAACCGTACTCTTCATATTTCAATGCATCTAGCTAGATCTTGAGACTGTTGTATTCCTCTTTGAGCTGGGATGAGTGGGCAAGGGGAAGATATGGATACATGTTCCCGTTATGAAGCAGCACTGCTTTGAGGCTCCTGGAAGAACTGTCAATGAAGAGGCGCCACTTTTTGGGGTTAAAGGAGATTCCGATTGCCTCAAACAAACCGGTTACATTATGGCAAAAGCAAAGCTCATCTTGACGTGTAAAAAAAGTTTGAAAAAAAAACTGGTGACGCCTTCTCTGACCTGATATTAGCACACTGTCGTCTAACAAATCCCACTGTTTGAGTCTCGAAGCTAAAAGCTCGGCATTGGACTTTATGAGACCAAGATCTCTGACAAGGTCGTTGAGATATTTTTGGTTGGGGTAGTATGGGTTTCTCTCTTTAATTACACCTCTGAAATCTGGATCAATGACTCCATCCTCTTCTGAGCTGCTTTTCCTTTCCTAAAACTGCTGCTGTCTTTACGAAAGAGTCGGTACTGGGCGCTCAGAACTGTGTGTCATTGGCGCAATAGATGCCTGAAGGTCTGGATACATGATAAGAGGCGCATTATTACCTTCCGACTATGTTTATATTTCTGGACCAAGAAGCCCCGCAATGGGCGTTTAAATCGCCCATCAAAATGACCGGTATCCTATAGTTGAACAGTTTAGTAAAGCTTTGTACCGGTAATTGGGGGCGCCTGGGTGGCTGGTATCCAGTTGCGACAATGATGTTGCTTAATTTTATTTTAATTTCTATAGATAAATATGCATCTACCAATCCTTGTATTGTTTTGTACTGCAATCCTTGCTTGACAGCTATTGCCGCTCGGTCGTGTGTTTCTCCTGAAGGATTTGTGTTAATAACATTGTAGTTCCATATCTCTAATTTCTCGTTTTCTGTGTTTCTTCCATGTTCTTATATTAGTATAAAATCTGGGTCAATCTTTCTGAATAAGTTTCCGTACATAATTTCCTTGTCTTTCCATCCGCATGTGTTAATTTGTAGTATTTTTAATTTCTTAATATTCATAATACAATTTTCCATTTTCGTTCGTTTATTCTGTTTTGTTTGTCCTATCTGTTAAGTTATCGGTGTTTCTTCTTTTTCTGGTTCTTCTTTCGTTTCTCCTGGGTTCTCTCTCTGCTGACTGCGTTCGAGGGTCCTCCTTCTGGTAATTCATCTCTGGCTGATGGACCCGTTTTACTTGCAGATTTAGATCTGTCCTTTATTTGGGCTTTCCTGCGAGTAACCCGTATAAACTATTACTCTGTGTCGTCGGAAATATTTTCAGTCTCTGAGTCATCGCTGTTTGTCTCCTCTTCTGATTCTGCTGCCTGTTGGTTTCCTTTCGCCTCTTCCATTAACTCATGTTTGGTCTTTTCTGTGACTTTGATTTTGAAAATGGGCGATGAGTCGACTTCTTTAGGAATTTCATCGGTTCGAGGCTGTTTTCCTGTAACATGCTGTTGACTGTTGTTGCATAACTTCCAGGGTTAGCTATGTTCATCAAAAGGCATGTAATATACAAGTAAGCATTTTCACGTTGAGAGTACCATCCAAATTTATCTCTGTTGCCGGTCCTTGTTGGTCACCTTTTGCCATTGGTGCGTATGAGTTTTTATTTACGTTAGCATTTTTTCAGTTTGACTCTGTTTCTTTTCTCTTTATAATTTCTCTTCTTCTGGGACAGATCATGGCCATAGTTCTGTGTCTCCCTTGGCAGTTAATGCATCTTTTAGCTGTGTTGTTGCAGTAACGCCAAGAATGGTCTTTAGTTCCACATTCAGTACAGATGATTAGGTCTTTTGGGGGGCAATCTTGAATCGTATGTTCTTCCAACGCATAACATCTGAAGCATATCTGTAAACTTGTGAAGATGTATCTTTGTATGTGGGCGGATGGGATTCTCATGTTGAAAGCGGGAAGTCCCTGTCATAGGTGGGCATTATCGCGCTAACAATATCTGGTTATCCGATATTTTTTTCCGCGTATCGATTCATCGGTATCGCCGATACTTTTGGTTCCAAACTAGCGATAATCGATAATTTCAGTTCAGTTTTTGGTTCCAGATTAGAACAGGGGTGAGCCGCGCGTGCCTTGGAGGCAGAAATATGCAGGTCCGAGCTGGGAGGAGGATCCTCAAAACCTATGAGGAGATGAAGGAGAGCCTCACCAGGTAAGAAACTAAGAAACAGTATTCAAATATTTTTACTATTGTATTATAAAATAACGCTATATATAGTCAATAATCAATATTGTATTATAATTTCGCATTTATTGATTATCGATTTATCGGTTATCGCGAACACCTATGGTCCCTGTTCTATGATCCTTGAAGCCATTTCGGTAGATTCAAAAATGACCTTAAAAACGTGAATTTGACCACCTCTGCTATTTGAGTTATTTCTGCCTTTCCTGAAGTTCTTCTTTTATTTATTGGCATGAGTGTTCTCCTACCCAGGACACGATTTTTCGGCAGATGACACTTCTGTTAGCCGTGATTTGTGGTGGTACTCTAGCTTCCAAATCAAACTTCCTTAGCGTAATGCTCCCAGCAGATGAAAGTAGCTGCACTACATGTTTATTTTCTGGGCAAATAACTGTGAATCCAGATGGTGTGTCAATGCATTTGATTAGTGGTATCTCCAGATCAATAAATATGCATTGCACTACTTCCTGTGGTGATCTTTTCCTTCCGTTGGGTATAAGTTTAATGAAGAGCCTTTTGAAGTCCTGTGGGTCCATCTTCCAGGGAGTCGCCCCCTCTCCGAGGAGAGGAGTTCTTCTGTCGATCTTCAGCTATGGACTCTTTATCCAGTCTCCACTAGTGGGAGGAGCCCCTCTATCTGTCATACTCCTATCTCGCCTACCTTCCAATTTTCGCACTCTCCTTGGTCAACCCTACCTACCTGGGCCTAGCCCTAACTGCAGTCCACAGTTGGGTCCTGGCTCTTGACCGAGAAACGGCCATCTTTTCTAGCCCCCTAAGAGGGTCTCCTGCAGTGGTGAAGAGAGAAAGAGCTGTGGAAGGGTGCAAAGAGATTTTAGTGCCTGGTGATCAGGCCTATCGTTTTTAAGTATTTTTTGGTTTTGTGGTTCCTTTGTTGTCTTTGAGTTAGTTTATATATATATATATATATATATATATATATATATATATATATATATATATATATATATATAAATAAATAATATGGCGTTCAATCCATTTGTCTTCAAAAAACCATTAATGTCCTTGTATATGATATGCGCATTTGTTGTTGTGGTAATAATTACTTTATTAATTACTTTAGTGTTGTGCTTAGTGTCTTTGTCTTTTTTTTGTATATCTTATAGTGAGTGTAATTCGTGTTTTTTGTTTTTTTATTGATATTTTCTTTGGTGAATTTGTAGAAATCGGTGAGGTTTCACAAATGGGTATTATTTTTCTTAGTCGGGTTTTTTATTTGGTTTAGGGTAAAAAACATTTCTATTCTCATGTGTAGAACGGTAATTCTGCTCCGCCAGCTAAAAGCCCAACGGAGCTCGGAAATCTGGAGCGACTAATTCCTCTTCTGTTCTGGTCAATCATTTGGACGATATCATCGTTCAATTCACGATTAACCATTTTCTGCATATTCCTTGTCCGTTCTTCAATGACAATGCTAATGGGACTTAACCCCGCCTCCCGGTGCAACTGTTCCTGGCGTCTTCTTTCCCGCCTGAGTGTATCTGTAATTAGGTACAGACATTTGTTCTGCACCACTTGTAGTTTCCTCTTTTGTGTTTTCGATACACACAAGAGGGCGGAAGCGGGGGCATAACAGCGTCGTTCTTACAAGTGCATTGTAGATTTTTTTTTATTGCCTTGACGAAGCTTTCTGAACCTGTATAGAGTTTTAACTGCAGCAGTGGCCTTGGTGATTCTTTCTTGGACGTGCTTCTTGTACCCGGATGTGGTAATCTTCATTCCGAGTACAATGCACTCCTCGGTGTAGGGATAACGTCTATCTCCCACCCTGACGTCGTAAAGTAGTCTCCTGCCTATGGGGACTATTTTGAACTTTTCCTGGTTGGTGCAGATCTTCTACCGGGCCTCGTAAGTGTTAAGATTTTCAATTTCTGCTGCTGTCATACGAGCTTGCCAAGGCTCATTCCTCTATGGACAAGTGATTATCTGGGTGAAATCATCGGCGAATTGAATGTTGAGGCAAGTGGGGCTTACAGGGGCTGGGACATCAGCAGTGTAAATCAAGTAGAGAGTGGGGGACAGGCACCCCCGCTGTGGGAGGCCTAGAGTGAGCGGAAACTTTGGTCTGCCTGTGCACCCTAAACTGGTGTACGCTGCTCTCTCCATGGCATAGTCACAGAGAGTTCTTTCTAAATTTTCGCTTAGGCCCAGTCGTAAGATCTTATACTACCTTCCCAGTTGCCACACCGTATCAAACGCCTTTGATACATCCCGACAAACAATATCCACGTAACTCCTTTCTCGTTTTGCTTAGGCTAGCTTTTCCGTGATGACATTAATCGCCATCTCGGTACTTCGCTTTCTCCTAAACCCGAATTGATGTGGGTTAAAGAGGGAGTTCTCCTCCAGGTGAGACACCAGTCTTCTGTTGAGGATCTTCTCGAAGAACTTCCCGCCAAATTCTAGAAGTGAATTTCGCCGGTAGCTCTCCTTCAACGTTGGATCCTTTCCGTGCTTAGGCAAAAAAATCATCTTAGCCGTTCTATAAGCATCTGGGAAGTATCCTGTGTTCAAACAGGCGTTATACATTCTTCTCATCCTTTCGATGACATTGGCTGGTGCCTTTTCAAAGTTTAGCTTTGTGAACCCCGATTGTCCTGGGGCTTTTTGTCGGAATGAGCGGAGCACCCCGAGTAGTTATTCTTGGGTAATCTCGGCGTCTTCGTAGCGCTGTCTATCTACCTAGTGGTGAGGGTGCGTCTTGTGTATTTGTTCGTTAAGCTCGTCGATGATGTTTCTTTCAAACTCTAGGTCATGGTCTTCGTTTTCCTCCTCAGTTATACTGAAGATTTTTCCCAATAACTTCTGAATAGCTCTTCAATTCTTCCTTCTTCCGTTTCGATGTTTCCATCTTCCTTTTGGAGCTCGATCTTCTGCTTCTTCCCAGTCGATCCTTTGATTTTTCTGATCTTTTTCAAAAAATCTTTGGGAGTTGCTTCGTGATCAAGGCTATCGATCGCATCATCCCATCGTCTCCATTGTTGTTCGAGGATCAAGTGGTTCAGTTCTTCTTTGACTTCTTTACTTCGCTGTATTGAGTGAACTGACGCATTCCTGATGTTAATTTCATACAATAACTTCATCTCACGGTAAAAATCCTTTATGTATTCGGTCCATCTGTCGGTTGAGATGGCCCTATACTAGGATTTAGGGATAAAAGCCCAATCTGCGGTGATGAGGTGGTTATTGATGTCATCAAGTGCCTCGTCAATCTCCTCGAGAATTGCCTCGTCCAAGTTGGGCGGATTGTAAGCTTCGAGAAGGCGCGCGTACCGTGTCCAGCCTGATCTTTTGTAGTTCTTTCTGACTACAGCTGGAACTTGTATAGGTTTCCTGTTGATAGTGAGTAGGATCCCTATATGGCCACTACATGGTACCTGGACTGGTTCCATGTAGTAATTGAACGGCAGCTGACGATTCGCCACACAGATGTCTGGTTTTGTGGCACGACCTGCTCTGACAAAGGTGGGGAAGTCGGGGCCTATTCGCTGGGCAATATTTCTGTCCAGCAATAGGTCCAGGCTTCTTTCTATACAGTTGATGGTCCTGTAACCGGATTCTTGACATCTGGCGTTCAGATCCCCCATTAATATAGTGGGGGCTCTTCTGTCAAATAGGCCAGTGAGGGTGTCAATTGGTAACACATCTATCCTTGGCATTTGATATCCGGTAGCAATGACCAACTTTTCTAAGTCGACTTCGACCTCAATCGCCAAGTAGGATTCTTCTAGATTTCTAATTTGCTTGTATTTAATCACTTTCTTTATTGCAATAGCGGCTCTGTCGAACCGCTCGTGCGAATAATTTGTGATCAACACATCGTAGTTCCAGATTTTCATTTCTGTACTACGCGTATCGACCACGTGTTCCGAAATTAAGATGATGTCCGCATCGATTTCCCTTAATACATTTCCTTAAAGAAGGGTTTTCGTCGTCCAGCTGTTGGTATTAATTTCCAATATCTTCAGTGCGTTCCGTAACATGGTGAATTGTTTTTACCTGTGCTTCTTCTTATGTTTCTTCTTCTTGGGGGCTGGCAGGGCGGTTTTACTGTGCCCAGGGATTTCCTTTTTCGGAGAGGCACTCGGGGTTTTGGAACTGCTCTTCGTAGCTCATGTACGGGTGCAGGTGCCCTTTCGTTGTCAGAAGAGGAGGATCCCTCCTCACTTTCAGCCTTTTCTTCTTGTTCTTCGTCACCCTCTTCAGATTCCTCCGATGAGGGAGCTTCGACGATCTCCTCCAGTCCAGACTTAACGGTGTTGTTCTTTATGACTGAGTCCTTGAATGCCTTGGAGCATTCATGGTTTGCAGGCATAATTACTGAAGAGAAATTTTTCGCTTTCAGGAGAGCATTGACTACCTGGTTATAGCAACCAAGCTTCACTGCACTAGCCACATTTGCGTGTGTAATGCAGATAAGTACTTTTTGCACTTGGATCTCCCGTCATGTTCATCTGTGCAAGTGCAGGTGCAGGCTTTATTTCCGCATTCTTCTTAGTGGCGGTCGCGTATGTCGTTTCCTTAGCTTTCCTCTCTTCTTCTTCCTTTCTTTTTTAGGATCTCGCCGCGTTTAGGGCAGTTCAGGGCCATTGTCCTATGTTCCTCTTTGCAGTTAAGGCCTTTCTTCTTAGTGCTCTCGCATTAATCAAAACGATGACCCTCTGTGGCGCATTCACTGCACCACAGTTGGTTTTATTCCGGTTATGTCGTCGTATTATGGTCTTCGAGTTTATAGCATACAAAGCATATTTGTATGCTATTAAATTCTACTGCTGAATGTTATCTCCTGGTATTCTCATATTAAATACCAGTATTCTGTTCTGCTTAGATTTCTTGGCTATTTCAGTGGTAGCAAAGGTTATCTTAAACACGTGGGTGTGTTCGCGAAATTTGATTATTTCACGAACTTGGGGCCCAGGGATTGCTTTTGGTGATATCCTCTTTGAGCTCCTCGGGTGTATGGTCACCCACACAGCTCTCCACTTTTCGGCAGATCACGCTTTGGTTTACTGCCACTTGTGGAGGGGCTTTCGCTTCCAGTCCAGTATTCCTGAGGACCCTCGCTCCCTCTTCCGATAGGAGTTGGTCCACGTTCTTGGTCTTGGCATATAAGGCGATGAACCCAGATGAGACTTCAATAAGTTTTACCAGTGTTACTTTCTACTCGAGGTAGAAGGTTTCACAGAGTTGCCTTTTTTCGGGGTTCTTCTTTACGGGGAGGGTCCTTAAGGGGACCCTCAGAGTGAGAGTCTCCATAGTCTTCTGTGTCATTTTGGGACGTCTTCTTTTTTATGAAACCAAAGTGTAATTATGGAGTTTTGGAGTGAAAAAGAAAGTTATGAAGTGGTAAAGGAAATAGCAGTTAGTGAAGGTATGCTTGGGTACGAGTCCAGAAAATGGTGAAAAAACGCCCCCGTCCATTTTCCTGTTGGCCCTCGCTTGTTTGCTTCCAGAATGATGGGTGATGGATGGATGGGATGGATCTCGAGTGGGAACCTCAAGAGGGGTGAATATGGTGGACTTGATGCATAGCGACCGAATCAACGACCGTTAAAGTTTTGCCGCATCCTCTCAGGTACTTACGCCATAACTGCATCCAACTACATAGAGACGGGTGTTACTTCCCTCAATGATTCTGGTCGGGTCCACCGGGCGATGAGGATCTCTCCTCCGACTGGGACTCGCAGTTATGCCCCAGCTAATTTCTGATTTACGCTTCTGCTGTGGGCTAGTCCTCAAATCAGTTTTCACATAAGCCCTTAATTATGTCATCAGTCCAAGTGGCCGGCATAGTTACGACGAAATCAATGAATGGCAGACATCCAAGCAGGTTCACACGCAGGGCGATGGACGGGAGCAGTGAGGTGCTTAAGCCCTCATTGAGTTATCAGTCGTCGATGAAAAATGTATTATCTCTTTTTGAAGGGTGAATCGTAATTCACCGTAAGACTTACAGAATAGGCACTCTTCTATGTAGGCGGTGCTCAAGGTCCGTACTAAGCAAGTCAAAATGCATTATCCGAAGGTTGTCAGCAGAGCGTAGTAGTCAAATATTCGGCCGTCAAATAGTCAGACAATCTGAGCTTTCCAATTTTATATATTTCTTGTAGCGCTTAGTTTCCACTTAAAAATTTCCCGCGCCATGATTGGCCAATTTTTGTAATACCTATGTTAACGTAGAAAGACTATATAATGTAGCAATTTGTGAATAATTCCATGACTGCTATGATTGCCTTAGCTCATCTAACTCTCTTTGCTTTCGTGAAGACTGTGCTAGTGCCCAAACTTTTATCACGCTGAGATTTGTACGTTTGCGCGTTTAGTGAATCCTTTTGGAAAAGTTCTGGCAGTGCTGCTAAGAAATTCATTACGATTTTGTGCATTAAAATAGTGAAATCTTTCACTCGCTTTCGTGCGCCCGTGGCGAGGAGGGAACTTGTTTCCTCCCTCCTCCTCCCAGCTCTTTATCGAGTCTCTTTGGTCGGATAACAACCTGTAGTCATTCGATAAGCGCCCTACACGGAAGGTAAAGTGCCATTTGTAAGTTATATTTTTGGGGACTGGGACACCTTTCCTGAAACTCTCTTTTTCTCTAATAACCTGGTGATAAAGTCTCTCTCAAATTACACACATGTACACATACAAACACACACAATTACTCCGTGGGGAATTTTCCGTTTGTTTATTTTTTTCAATCCTTACATATGAGAATATGGAAGAATAAATGAGGGAGACCCGGGGGGGGGGGGCGTTATCGCGATAACGATATCGGGTTATCGGTTATCCGATATTTTTTTCCGCGTTATCGATTCATCGCTATCGCCGATACTTTTGGTTCCAAACTAGCGATAATCGATCATTTTAGTTTTTGGTTCCAGGGGCGAGCCGCGCGTGCCTTGGAGGCAGAAATAGGTAGGTCCGAGCTGGGAGGAGGATCCTCAAACCTATGAGGAGATGAAGGAGAGCCT
The DNA here is from genome assembly GCA_963969495.1 of Ceratothoa steindachneri. Lineage (NCBI taxonomy): Eukaryota > Metazoa > Arthropoda > Malacostraca > Isopoda > Cymothoidae > Ceratothoa > Ceratothoa steindachneri. Next base: position 31,788,457 of record OZ018331.1, on the reverse strand, counting down.
CACCAGGTAAGAAACTAAAATACACATTATATTCATTAGCCATAATATCCAATTAACTAACTGTATTATCCAATTCAATAATTAAGCCATATTCCATTGTTATTTGTTAGTTAAATAAATCTTGTTAAATTTATGTGTCAGTACTTTTGAAACCTTTCCGGCCGAATTAGTTATCTTCTCTCACGTTTTCTCTTTCAACGCATTTTTATCTTTAAATTTATATAGCGAGGTTTAATGGCTGCTCTCTAGGCAAGTTTGTCATAAAACTAATCATCACATAAGCTATACCATAAAATAAGCAGCCGGCTGATATCATTGACAGGCAGCACAACAACAACAAGTTATGATACAACAACAATAGACCACTATTGACAGCCCTGAGGAAAATCATAACAAACTGGTTTCTCCTCCAATTGACAGAACAGTAAAAATGCAAACCAACCAAGAAAAAGGAATCCTTCACCACAGTCCTAATTAATTACTAAAAAGGTGGAGTTAGAGATTGGGGGTCAGGAGCAACTATGGAACACTTCCTTATTCAACCAAGCCTGATGTGACAATGCCAGAACTGTTAATGTCTGGCTTCCATTACAATAACACTTTTAACCCAAGGACAAGACAAAAGTGAAATTTTTTTACACAGTGTTATCAACCGTCAAAATCGCTAAATTTTATGCTACTTAGAATTTTTCATTATATCTATTTTATTTATATAATTCACATATTTCTCAAATTGTGGGTGTGTTTACTCTTATCCACGCCTCACCAATGCTTGACTTAACTCATGTATGTAACACTTTGCTATCGCCGGCTTGCGCCATTGCTAGTATAGTGGTTAGTGCGCTTGCCCGGCAATCGCTGGGTCGGCAGTTCGAATCTCCGTCCGGATTCATTTTAATCTGACATTGTTTACTAAAGGAGGCTACCGCCGTGACTGGGCATCACGGTGGGGAGTTGGGGCTTGCCCTGGCCGACGTCCGCCCAAGAAGCAACATAGCTTGGGGGAGGAATGAAACCAGAAGCCTTAGCTTTTTAATCAGATCAGCAATTCGTATTATTCTATTATAAAATCCATTTATTTATTTCAATTCATTTATTGATTCGATAAATTCCCAAATTTTTATATTCGTCCATAATCGTGAATGACTGCCATTGACCATTTAATCCATGCGTTTTCCTTTTAGTCATTCATTATTCATCTCGCCGGATTTCAATCTACAATAATTATCTTCATTGACTTAACATATTCCACCCGCATAATTAATTTAGAAAATAATGACACACTCATCTCTTGCTAGAAACTATATTTCCATATTTGCATTCCAAGCCAGAGGGCGTGATAAGAACATAAAAAAGAAGGATTGCACAAAAGGCTAACCAATAGCCTATAAAAGCTAGCTCCTGGTCCCATCACCTAGTTTAGCCCCACATAGCATCTTCATATATAAATATATCCAATCTATTTTCAAAATTCCGCTGGGAGGAAGCTTCTGTCACACGACTAATGAGCCTATTCCATTCATCTGTAGCGTGCGAGAAGTTCAGGTGAGCGTCTTAAATACTTTGCTTGAATGAGTCTTTTTGGGGGGACTCAGGATGACCGAGTGGTTTAAGGCACTCACTAACGGCTGTCTAGCAACGTGAGAAGCGCGTTCGAAACTCGTTTCGCTACTTTTCTTTGCCCCCTTTCCTACACAAAACTATCTGCACATCTACCGCTCGATTTGTAAACAAATGTATACCAATCTCTTTCCTAATCCTAAACTTGTCCAGCTTAAACCCATTGCTATGTATTCTATCTTGTTCACTAACTAGAGGGACATGATCTAGTGGACCTGCGGCGAAAATCAATCAGATTCGGATCCAGAAACCTCAATTACCACTTGTAACATTGGTTTGACCTTCATGTTTCTAAAAATGACGATTTAGCACCTCTAGCCACTATGAGGCGCCACCTGGTGGTCATCTTATATCATATTCGAACTCAGTGACTTCAATTACCTTTGGTAGCATTAGTTTTAGCTGGCCTCATTGAGCCAATGATTCGTTGCCCGCAGAAGATGAACACAACACGAGATTTGTATGACCCACAGACCTGCTTTCTTCAATCAAGTCCCCTTCGGACTCTTCTCCTTTCTAATGTATGGAAATTTAGTCTCAAGCCCATAGGTGGGCGTTATCGCGATAAATTATCGCAATAACGATATCAGGTTATCGGTTATCCAATAATTTTTCCGCTTTATCCATTCATCGGTATCGCCGATACTTTTGGATCCAAACTAGCGATAATCGATAATTTCAGTTTTTGGTTCCAGTTTAGCACAGGGGCGAGCCGCACGTTCCTTGGAGGCAGAAATAGGTAGGTCCGAGCTAGGGAGGAGGATCTTCAAAACCTATGAGGAGATGGAGAGCCTCACCAGGTAAGAAAGTAAGAAACAGTATTCAAATATTCTTACAATTGTATTATAAAATAACGCTATATATAGTCAATAATCAATATTGTATTATAATTTTGGATTTATCGGTTATCACCTTATCGGGCGATAAATTTATCGCCAGTTATCGATTATCGCCGATAAGGTCATCGTTAGTGATTTATCGGTTATCGTGATACATTTTTTCGTTATCGCACCCACCTATGCTCAAACGGCACCATACCATAAAAATCTTAATCGTCTTTTATTTGGACAGATTCAAACTCAGCAATATCCATCCTATAATATATTGGTCAAAATTGCACTGCATAGTCAAGATGATGCCTAACTAATGCCAAGCACTTTAAGAATGACATCAGCACTCCTATTACTTACATCCTAGTAAAGCGGTGTTGAGATTCCTTTATGGGGTTTAAGGTATTTGTTATCGCAGGTTGCGCGGTTACCAGTTATAGCAGGTGGTACCAATTATGACAGGTGGTACCAGCTATGGCAGGTGGTACCAGTTATGGCCGGTGGTAAGTCATTAGTTAAGGCAAGTTAGTAGGCTATTTTAGTTATGGCCTATTAACTGGTTTCCAAATCATAGGCGGCGGGCTAAGGTGGTTAGGATGGTTGTTGCCCACCCAAGTACTAACGTTCCTTAATGTTGCTTAACCTTAATGCAACGCTGTTGGGCTATTCGAATAACGGGCGCTGGTCTTGGGCTGACTCCAATTGTGGGGGAAAATACTCCTTTTGCTTGGTTTTAGTGACGTAGGCTGGGTAAGAGGATCTATTGGATTCTTTTGCAGATAGAAGAGAGGTAGGAAAAGAAACAAATAAAAAATAATAGCGTAGGTAACGAACAGCTTCCCGCCTCGCTGGACCACTGTTAGCAAGCGGCAAATCCACTCGGTCATCCCGAGTCTCAAAAAGACTCATTCAAACGAAGCTTTTAAGCCGCTCGCCTGCTCTTCTCGCACGCTACACCCCCCCACCCCAAATTCTAAACTTCTTAGGAAAGGTACTCACGGAAGGCGGATTCAAAACTCTTTATTGGGCGAAGGACTTGGTAGGCTTAGGCAGATAGAATTTGATGGAATTTGTGTTAGGTATTTGTGGCAGTCCTACTAACGTATAAGCCTATTTTTTGGTTAGCCTTTTTGACTGCAGCACCGTTTGCCTCCCCGTCCCCCCTGACTCGCTTGGCGCTCCTGACCCTCTGACTGACTGTCTGACTGAATTAATGGATGATGGAATCTAAGAATCTGTCTTCTCTCTACTCTACACAGTTGTATATACTATTGAAAACTGGTGGGCGTCGCCTGCTGCTGACCAATGACACCCGTTTGGGCGGAGCTCACTCTACCAGATGTTTATCTGTCTGTTCACTGCGATAGAGCGCATTTTTATGTCATATTCCGAGTATCCATCTTTCCTTTCGCAACTCACTGACAGCAAACAAAAGCTGTATCTTTCTTGTCTTCAGCTCGGTGTCAATGACTGCACCTGTTTTGACGTTGTTGGCACAGCTGTGGTGTTTCCCAGACCACTGGTTACCGAGACGTTTGTTGGTACAGTTTTGTTGTTTCCCAGACCGTCGGTTGTGGTGGGAGGTGCGTAAGTGTATATACGTGTGAGTGTGTATTTGTGTGAGCCCGTGTGCATGTAGAAATTTGTTCTGCCTGTAGCCCCTTTATAGAAATATCATTGCTTACATGATCAGATTATTTCTCTAACGAAAGTGATATACGTATTATTTTTCTTTTTTAATTATAAACTGTTATATATTTTGGATTACTTCCATGAGTATAATTATGTGCGTGCCCATTACAAGTCTTGGTAGGATTTTTGTGATACTCATCTGTGAGGCTTCATTGTCAATCCTATTTCGCCTTGCACGGCACCATACCTTAATCAAATTATATTTATCTAACTGATCCCTAATAGATATTGCTATAAAAGATTCCTTCATTTTCCCCACCACTGTTATCAAATTCACTGGCCGGTAATTAGACATAATTGTTTTATCCCCCTTCTTAAATATGGGTATTACATTCCCTTTCTTTCATGCCGTTGGTACAATGCTAGTCTCTAAGTTTGATTTTCTAAATAGGTATTCTAGGGGCCAACTTAAGACATCTTTACATTCCTTAAAAATTCTAGAAAAAAATCTCATCAGGGCCTGGTGCGTTACTAAATTTAATTCTATCTCTTCTGTAATTAGAATATCTTCTAATTTCTCCTCCTCATTGCCCCTAAAGATCAAGGTCCCCTCAGGTACAATTAGATTATCCTCGAGTGTAAATACTGAAAGAAAGTAATTATTTAACATCTTAGCAATTGCATCACTATCACTCATTAACTCTCCGGAGATCTGTAGTTTTAAGTGGGACTATTTCAACTCTAGTCTTAGTTTTGTATAATTTAAAGAAATCTTTGGGATCTTCCTTTGCCTTATCTGCCATTTTAATCTCGTAATTCCTCTTTGTTACCATAATTAACGTTTTAATGACTCGAGTTATCTCGTTTTATCCCTGCATTAATTGACCCTCACAGTTTTTTTTTTATTTTCCTATAACTTCACATTTTGATGCCAATATAATCCTTAATTTTATTTGAAATCCATTTAGGGTTGAGAGCCTTGGTTCGAATTTCCCTCTATGGAATGTTCATATTCACCTCGGTATTTAACTACTTAATCATTGTCCCATATTCCTGATCTACACTATTCCTCTCTACTGAAGCGTTATGTTCCCCCTCAACTGCTCTAATTGACCTCATATTTCCTGACCTGACCTCACATACTAGTCCCCGAGCAACCGTCTTCAGAGAACTCATCAGACCAGTATAATCTGCTTTTCTAAAGTCTAGAATTTTAACCTTATTTATTCTACTGAGAACCCCGTTCCATTTTAACTTAAATCTAATTTCGAAATGGTCGTTTTTTTCCAAATTTCCCCCAACCTCCGTATCCCTAATACCCTTCCCCCTATTTGTTAGAACTAAATCCAATATATTATCCCCCGGAGTGGATTAATTTGCAACCTGTCTAAGAAAATTATCCTGCACAATATGGACAAAATTCCTCAGACTCCTTCCTGATCACCTGCAAGAGCTTCCCAGTCTATATTTGTGTAATTAAAATCACCCATTATACACGAGACCCACACTCTTAGTCACATTCGACTGTGACAAGCTCCCTGAGTCGGGGAGTGACAGTTAGTATCGCTACTGCGTGAATGAATTCGTGCCACAGCCATTGAGGTAATATTACTGCCACCGCTTCGGACATACAAACAGCTCGTTTAGACGTGGAATGTCGGGCTACCCGAATTCTGTGTAACTTACTCTTACGACCCCACTCAAGGTTAGACGGTGGATCCTCTAAAGAAGGGACCCCCTTTCTTCAAAGCCACCTTGTCCACCAAGATTTCGAGGTAGAGGGAGGAAAAGACTCTCATAGCAATCCCAATCTCCCTCGATAAGTCCTCGAAGGCAATAGCGCCTTCAACGCCTTGTTCGGCCAACAGCGCCTGGAGTTCTAACTTCGGAAGCGTCCGGCCATTCCCGTGATGGTATTCTCTTCTTGAAAAGGGCGCCTGTATCTCCCTTGAGCTAGGCCTGGAGGGCCTACTCCTTCAATGGAATTGACTCGGATTCTGGGCTAAACTGGGAGGACCTGCAGTGGTTCGTCTCCTCCTGTTTCCCATTAGTTATTTTTTGGCCGGATACCATGTTGGTCTTGTGCTCCTTGCACATTTTCCAGGTCTAAGGGTTTCTTCTCGTTTCTTTAAATACCTTCTTTCATCCAGGAGCAGTGCAGCTGCACCTGGATAGGAGGTATACTGTTATTTCTGCGTACATTACACCGTCATCCTACTTTAACGCGGGAGAATCCCACTACCTCGTGGCACAGTTGGCGAAGCCCTTTCTACTGCTAGATAAATATTAGGGATCAGGTCTTTGCCTACCTGATTGACGAGGTAGAGATAGGTCTTCTGAATTTTGATGAATTTGTGCATCACTGACCGAAAACGGCCTCATTTTCTTGCCCTGGTCTATCTGTGCTTTCCCGGTACACAGCATGATTTTGGATAGGAGGTGGTCGATGACATCCATGATATAGATCATTTTTCCATTATTCAGCTATCATTTTATAGACCACTACCGCCTGAAAGACTTCCCAGTGGTACTTGGCGCCGGCGCGGTGGTCCGCATTTCAGGAAATGACTATTTTTTATGTCCCATTCAAGAGTTTAGGTGGTGGATGAAGCCGCTGAGTTCGTCTCCGGCAACTTCATCCCCGTGTGGCTAACTATTATTCCTACAATGTCTGGCTGGTTTTCACGCCGAACGACTTTCAAGGTAGTCAACCAATTGATAGACGGATCTCAAACAGAAGCGTTGTGCATACATGCGCTATAAGCGCCGCCCGCACCATTTCTCCGTGGGTGAATTTCGGCGAGCTAGCACTAGGTTCCTGTATGCTTCGAAGCACACTCGCCACTTTTCCTGGCAGGCATACGTGTCTTCCATTAACGGGAAGACCTATAGCATAGGTGTGAAAGCAAGTCAAAAGGATTCGGGCCAAATTCTCACAAGATCCTCCTACCCTGCTCCAGGATAATGGGACCACAATCTTGGACCCCGCTTCCGTGGTGGAATCCTACACGACAGCTTTCTCCGCATTCTCTATCGAAATGATGCTCCGCCAGCTTTCAATGCGCGTAGTGATGTCGCGGAAGGCCGCCGAATGGACTTTACCTCCAGAGGCGGACATCCTTTCAACGGTTCGTTTACATTGAGTGAGTTGCGTTCCGCTCTCGCTTTATTCGCCGACACCGCCCCTGGCCAAGAGGATGTCCCGTACGCTATTCTTCGACACCTGGATGGGCAAGGCATGGACTTTCTGTTAGATTTGTTCAACAGGATTTGGGTGGAAGGTCTCCTCCTAGATTCCTGGCGAATCGCTACTGTGCTCGCCTTTCGCAAGCCAGGGAGAGATCACTCTACTCCGACCGGTTTCCGCCCAATCTCTCTAACCTCTTGCGTGTGCAAGTTGATGGAGAAATTGGTAAATTTTAGATTAGCCTTTTTTTCTGGACAGCGGAGGCCATCTGTCTTCTGCACAGTGCAGCTTCCGCAAGTACTATTCCACATCGTATGCTCTGCTCCGACTGGAAAATGCCGTCTGCGAGGCTTTCCTTCGTAGACAGCACTACGCCATGGTGTTTTTGGATATGGAGAAGGCCTATGATACCGCATGGCGATACGGCATCATGGATTCGAGGGAAAGAGAAGCGATAAAATAATAGAGGAATTTTCCCTCCTAATAGGAAAAAGGCAAGAATATGTTGTCAATGCCCCAAAGGAAGGCAAATGCAAGTGGGCGTTTAAAGGAATAACAGCCGAAAAAAGCTGAAGATCAGATAAATACACTTTTAATGCAGAACAGGATACGAATCTATCCTATAGCCCCTGTCACTCGCACCCAAATTATCTTCAGGGAAATGAAGTGTGGCAAATTTAGAAACGGAATCGTAGCCAATAAACAATCCACCTTCAGAATACTAAGGGTAACTAAGAACTTCAAACCAAATAAACAATGGAAACGATAAGGAGTAGAAAGCTCAGTTTACGACGACTATGTATACAAGGGTGGAGTGACAATAGGACAACACTCGGAAACTTATTGAGAGAGACTAATCCAGATATTATATTAATATCTGAACACAGATTGAACCCAGAAAGAAGACCGATGAAACGGTTAAATTTCACCGTCATTAATGCCAACACTCTAGGTGAGCATTATGATGAGACGGCCATAACAATCAGAAGAAGCCTAAAGTACCCAGAAATAAACAACCTGGATGAAGTTGAAACAGAACTGATGCCAATAATAGTTGCCACAGGTGACCAAGCGCCAAAAGTAAACTATTTCCCCTTTCACAACCGGATGGCAATTTTTCGCAGAGGTCTCCCTAAAATATTTATGGGGGACCTCAAATTGATACCTCTTAAAACTAGAGAGACATGATCTAGTCGACCTGCGGCGCAAATCAATTAGATTTGGATTCAGAAACCTCAATTACCTCTTGCGGCATTGATTTGACCTTCATATCTATAAAAATGGCAGCACCTGGCGGTCAAATTACACCATAATAAAAATCAGTGACCTCAATTACCTTTGGTAGCATTGGTTCTACTGGCTACTTGAGTCAGCGACTCGTTGCGGACAGAAGATGAACACAACACGAGATTTGCATGATCCCTTAAACCTGCTTCGCCGCAGTTGATAATAGGAAGAAAGAGCAAAGAAAACGATATAAAAGACTCGAGAGGAGTTGGGAGAAGAACTTCCCAACCACTTAGAACACTTAGAAGGATGGAGAGCACATCAACTATTTTCAAGTATTTCTGAAAGGAGAAGAGGCAGAAATATTCACTTAAATGGAATTATACTGAGATATAAAAATATATATAAACCCAATTAAGGCGCAGAAGGAGAATTCAGATAAAAAAAAGACTAAAACAGGTAAAGTAGTACTTCAAAGGTAAAAAGGAGCTATAGATAAACTAAAATAAAATAGCAAAATGCAAAAGATACGAAAGAAAACTAAGTACACAAGAGAGCACGCCAAACAGTCGCAAATTACAAACGCTAACAAAGGTTTGAACGCCAGTACAAATACATACTAAATTACAACACGAAAAAAACAAAATCATAAAACAAACTATAAACTAATACTTATAAAAATAAATTATAACTTAAATACCTAAACAAAATGCCAGAGATTAACCTTACCTCCAGGCAACCTAGCAACACTTTGCAAACCTCTTACATCATTCAATTTTGACCTTGCCCTATGCCACAAAGGAAAATTATATATTTTTAAATTCATCTTTTATTGCTGGTTGTTCTGGCATTGTAATAGCATGGCTTAATATAGTAAAAGTCATATTAGATTTTAATGGAATCACAAATTAGGTTTGTGAGGGAATCGATACATCCCCTCCCCCCACCTTCACAGGCGAGCCACGGGACGTTGACCACAATATCCTGGCCGTGTAGAAGCCACGGTTTAAACTCTTAACCACGTCGCTCTCGCCCCTCCTCCCGGTTAGGAGCTGAACGACCTTCCGAGACCACAGAAGGCAATAATCAGCTCAGGTCGGACTGGAGACCCTAACATCGGTTTAAAACTGCAAGATCTCCCATAAGAGCGGGTATTCAATTTCACCTCAGAGGCGAAATTAGAGAAGCATCGCCCAAAATCCCGAAGGGCCAACCGGGCCATCTGTCTTCATGCGGCCTATCCCCAAATACCCACCTCATACCCCTACCCCAGTGGGGTGACGACGTATCCATACCAAAAACTTGGGGAAAAAAGTGGTAGAATACTTGAGTCAACAGGCTACGAAGTCTTCGGCAAGAGGCCGGACTACCAAACGAAGGGACTAAGAATCAGCTCATCCTCAAGCTAGTTCCTGGTGATCACACCGAACTTTAAGTTAACTTGATTAAAGAATCAAGTTCAACTTACTCTCGTCAGAGAACCCCCTACCCCACCTCTATCCTGGTGTATCACAAAGCACCGAGATAGGCCTTGCCCTCGAGGAAGACTGGAACTAAGAAAAAGCTCGTCCCCGAGCAAGTTCCTGGTGGTCACACCGAACTTTAAGTTAACTTGATTGAAGCATCAAGTTCGACTTACTCTCGTCAGAGAACCCCCCCCCCCGTCCTTATCCTGATGTAGCTCAAAGCACCGAGATAGTCCTCGCCCTTCATGAATACTGGAACTAAGAAGAAGAAGCTAATCCTCGAGCTAGTTCCCGGGTGTCACACCGAACTTTAAGTTAACTTGGTTTAAGATCCAAGCTCAACTTACTCTCGTCAGAGAAACCCCTCATATCCTGGTCAGCCTAAAGCACAGAGATAGTCCTCGCCCTTGAGGAAGACCCCCGAGTGCACTCCCTCCAGCACTCCCCTGAGTCAAAGTATTCAAGTCTTGGCTCATCGCTAGCGAGTTCGAATTATTCCCCAGAGTAATCCGAAGAGAAGAAAGTGATATCATTTCCTGCCGAAGGTGTGTGGCTCCCCCATCTGCCACGCTCGCCAAAGTCCTCTGTGGCTTTAACGCTAATTCGTCCGCCCCAACCATCTTGACGAGCGGCACGCGTCTTCCAGACAATAACATTCCTGAGGTAACGTAACTCATTAAGTTCAAGGTCAGACTAAAACCCGTTTCAAGAGGGATCCACAAAGATATTTAAACTCCGGTATCCGTCCGGTAAAGGCAATTAGCATTTTTTTTTTATATTCAAGTGAGTGGTGGGTCAACCATCACTATAATGTCAAGTAGGTCAAGTTAGAAAGCCTTACTTAAAAAATACTGAAGTCCTTACTGTGTATTTAGGGCGTAATATTTCTTTGGTTCATGTTCATTTTTTGGGGTGTTTTAATTAAAGTTTTAGTTTGTTTTAACAAATTTTTTATTTTATCCTCGAAATGCTAAGTATGGCACAAGGAACCCTCAAAAGTTAAATCAGTAATAATCAAGATAACAACAAATAAGATAATAATAATCACATTTATAGCACTCTTAGAGAGATATAACATTAATCACGGAGTTTTGGGGGGATTAGTACGTAAACAACCCATACGTACGAACTCCTTCCATCACTCGGTCTTTCCTATACCACGACATAAATATCTGGTGTCAGGTGTGGGGTATTGGAAGAACTCAGTTGAAGTTGTCTTGTATTCTCTTCAGGAATAGTAAACGCGTCCTAAGCGTTCGAGGAAAGATTAAACATAACAAGGTCGGTATAAATTTGTGGTGATTAGCATTTCAAGGTTGTTAATTAAATTGTCGGAGTGGTATTCCAATCAGCCAAGTATTGGGATTAAGGAAAGTTAGGCAGCGCGCTACCTGGTTAGTGGTTGCATAAATACCTGAGCGTACAGCGGTGAAAAGTTGACAGACAAACACAAAATGGATTCGTTCAAAAAATTCTTCCAAGAAGGCCAAATTCTAGGACTAGAAGGCAAAGATATGGCTGACTACGTCCGGGAAGAACAGATAATAGAATTCGAAGAAAAAAGTAGATGGTGGAAAAGGGAAAAAGAAGAAGAAAGATTACAGTTTGATAGAAAAATGGAAGAAAGAAGAAGAGAGTGGAAAAGAGAAGACGAAGAAAGGAAAATACTGCTGGACAGAAAAAGAGAAGAAGAAAGAATACAGTTTGATTTAAAAATGGAAGAAAGAAGAATACAGTGAAAATTAGCAGACAAAGAAAGAAGAATACCAAAGGGAAGTAAAACAAACGAAAGAATACTACAGTTGAAAATAGAAGCAGAATAATTAAGAATTAGATAGAAAGAGAAGCTCAAGAAAGAAGAATAAAGATAAAAAGAGAAGACGAAGAAAGAAGAATAAAGATAAAACTAGAAGACGAAGAAAGAAGAATAAGGCGTGAAAGAGAACTAGCCAAAGTGGCAAGAGAAGCCCAGGAAAGAAGAATAAAGAGGGAAAGAGAATCAGAAGAAAGAAAAATAATAATGAAAAGAGAAGTAGAAGAAGGAAAAATACAGATGGAGGTCGAGGCGGTTGTATCCCGGCCTGGACCCAGGAATGTACCATCCATGAAAACCCAACCAAATGGGGTGACGATGGAGGAAGAAGTAATTAGGAAAGCGGTGCCAACACTTGTACCTAAGGAAATAGCTATGATGAAAACCCAGTCAATTGAGGTAACGATGGAGGAAGTAGTAAGTAGGGAAGCGGTACCAGCGTGGGTACCTAAGGAATTACCTACGATGAAAACCCAGCCAAAGGGGGTGACGATGGATGAAGTAGGAACTAGGGAAACGGCACAAGCTTGGGTACTTAAGGAAATACCTACGAAGAGAACCCAGCCAAATGGGAGTGACGATGGAGGAAGATCGAAGTGTAAATGCAGTACATCCAGGTAAACCGAGTCAGATGGTAGACGCGGATAATGAGTATCCTGTAGGGGTGCGAAGATGTATCAGAGAAAAATTCCTTCCAAATCGATGATATAAATAGCCCATTAAATTACCAACTCAAAACCGACTCCGCCGTAGCGTGATGGCTAGAGTGCTGGCGTTTAAATCCATTGGTACCGCGTTCGAATCTGATAGTTCAAAACTTTTACGAAGAATTCTCACAAAGAAAACGGAAATCAAGGGAAACGACTTCAAGGGCTAATTCATAAAAATCATCAAGAATCAAAGAAATCCTCAACTCATCAAGAAGCAAGAAGGAATCATCAAGAAGAAATTCTCTCAAGATAAATTGGAATAAACTGAAGATATATCAAGAAAGAAGTCGAAGATCAAGAACCAACCCAGCCAATAAGAATACCAAGAGTCAGATAAATGGAAGACAATGTTTGAAGGGGCAACTTCAGTCAAGAAGAAATAAATAGATTCGATAAAATGAAAAGAAGAATAATATAGATACATAAATAAAATTATAATAAAGAGAATGCCACCCCCATATCCCCTACCCCTAGTAGTCTTCTCCCAGAACGTAACGTCCACTGAGTTACCATAAACCCTAAATTCGCCGTGAGAACCACACTCATTAAGTATGCCGTAGTGAAACTTGTCTCCGAACCCATTTGTTGATCGAACCCAGACTCGATCTCCTAGTGCTTCTTGTTAAAGGAGGACTATGGGACTTACGCTCCCATCATTTATGCCATACTGCATACAACAGGCCGCTCTAGCCATAAGGGTAATTCAAAATTATCCAAGTAGGTTGGAATACCACTACCATTTTGTGACTTACTTGCGTAGACTCAATAAATCGACCGGCCGACTCAGGCGCAGTAAGGTAATGGTCATATATCATCATTTTAACATAGGCTATATCAAAGAGGCTGATAAAGTAAAGCCGCTCTATAACCTGAGTCTAAACCCCATTGAGGGTTATTCTCAGCACTTAGTAATCGTGAAACCATGTTTTCATTTTTTTTGGTGTGTTTGTAGTTATCGTTAGGATTTAAGTTCTTAAAAGTTAGAACTGTAAGGAAGTAGCTGGTTTTTGTTGGGTTTTTTTTTGTTGTGTGTAATCGATGAATTAGGTTTTTGTTTTGTTCGAAGGTTAAATTTTGTTGTGAGTATGTTAAATGGTATTGTGAAACCTAACCACAGTAGGCTCGCGTGGCCTATTTCGACCCAAGGCCTTTGTAAGCGCGCTCGTGTGCGTTCAGGTCTAAAGAAACTTAAGGTTAGACTAGGCTTGACCCCAGTTAGCCGGGTAAATCAAGAAAAGGTTCAAAGATATGCAACTTTGCTTTTGTCGGCTAGGTTGAGTTAGTTGTTTTTGTAGTTCACTGGAGTTCCCCCCCTCCACCATTAAGTTCTTCGAAGAGAGGTGTGTGAGGGAATCGATGCCCCCCCCCCCCTTCACAAGCGAGCTACGGGACATTGACCACAATATCCTGGCAGTGTAGACGCCACGGTTTAAACTCTTAACCACGTCGCTCTCGCCCCTCCTCCCGGTTAGGAGCTGAACGACCTTCCGAGACCACAGAAGGCAATAATCAGCTCAGGTCGGACTGGAGACCCTAACATCGGTTTAAAACTGCAAGATCTCCCCTAAGAGCGAGTATTCAATTTCACCTCAGAGGCGAAACTAGAGAAACGTCGCCCGAAATCCCGAAGGGCCAACCGGGTCATCTGTACGAAGATGAGAAAAACCATTGGAGGAGGAGTCTTCATGCGCCTTTCCCCAAATCCCCCCTCCCTCCTACCCCTACCTCAGTTGGGGTGACGACGTATATATACCAACACCTTGGGAAAAAAAGTGCTAGAATACGTGAGTCAGCAGGCTACGAAGTCTCCGGCAAGAGGCCGTGCTACCAAGAGAAGGGACTAAAAAAAAGCTCATCCTCGAGCTAGTTCCCGGGGGTCACACCGAACTTTAAGTTAACTTGATTTAAGAATCAAGTTCAACTTACTCTCGTCAGAGAACCCCCCCGCCATCTTTCCAGGTGTATCACAAAACACCGAGATAGGCCTCGCCCTTGAGGAAGACTGGAACTAAGATGAAGCTTATTCTCGAACTAGTTCTTGGTGGTCACACCGAACTTTAAGTTAACTTGATTAAAGAATCAAGTTTAACTTACTCTCGTTAGAGACCTCCCCCCGCCCTTCTATCTAGGTGTATCACAAAACACCGAGATAGGCCTCGCCCTTGAGGAAGACTGGAACTAAGATGAAGCTTATTCTCGAACTAGTTCATGGTGGCGACACCGAACTTTAAGTTAACTTAATTTAAGAAGCAAGTTTAACTTACTCTGGTCAGAGAACCCCCCTCCCCCTTATCCTGGTGTAGCCCAAAGCGCTGAGATAGTCCTCGCCTTTGAGGAATACCGTAACTAAGAAGAAGAAGCTCCTCCTCGAGCCCGTTCCCTGGTGGTCACACCGAACTTTAAGTTAACTTGATTTAAGAATCAAGTTCAACTTATTCTTGTCAGAGAAACCCCCCCCCCCTTCTTATCCTAGTGTAGCCCAAAGCATTGAGATAGTCCTCGCCCCTGAGGAATACAGGAACTAAGAAGAAGAAACTCATCCTCGAACTAGTCCCTGGTGGTCACACCCAACTTTAAGTTAACTTGATTGAAGCATCAAGTTCGACTTACTCTCGTCAGAGAACCCCCCCCCCCTTATCCTGATGTAGCTCAAAGCACCGAGATAGTCCTCGCCCTTGAGGAATACTGGAACTAAGAAGAAGAAGCTAATCCTCGAGCTAGTTCCCGGCTGTCACACCGAACTTTAAGTTAACTTGGTTTAAGATCCAAGCTCAACTTATTCTTGTCAGAGAAACCCCCCCCACCACCCTCCTTATCCTGGTGTACCCAAAGCATCGAGATAGTCCTCGCCCCTGAGGAATACAGGAACTAAGAAGAAGAAACTCATCATCGAGCTAGTCCCTGGTGGTCACACCGAACTTTAAGTTAACTTGATTGAAGCATCAAGTTCGACTTAGTCTCATCAGAGAACCCCTCCCCCCCTTATCCTGATGTAGCTCGGAGCACCGAGATAGTCCTCGCCCTTGAGGAATACTGGAACTAAGAAGAAGAAGCTAATCCTCGAGCTAGTTCCCGGGTGTCACACCGAACTTTAAGTTAACTTGGTTTAAGATCCAAGCTCAACTTACTCTCGTCAGAGAAACCTCTCCTATCTTGGTGAAGCCTAAAGCACAGAGATAGTCCTCGCCCTTGAGGAAGACCCCCGAGTGCACTCCCTCCAGCACTCCCCTGAGTCAAAGTATTCAAGTCTTGGCTCATCGCTAGCGAGTTCGAATTATTCCCCAGAGTAATCCGAAGAGAAGAAAGTGATATCATTTCCTGCCGAAGGTGTGTGGCTCCCCCATCTGCCACGCTCGCCAAAGTCCTCTGTGGCTTTAACGCTAATTCGTCTGCCCCAACCATCTTGACGAGCGGCATGCGTCTTCCAGACAATAACATTCCTGAGGTAACGTAACTCATTAAGTTCAAGGTCAGACTAAAACCCGTTTCAAGAGGGATCCACAAAGATATTTAAACTCCGGTATCCGTCCGGTAAAGGCAATTAGCATTTTTTTTATATTCAAGTGAGTGGTGGGTCAACCATCACTATAATGTCAAGTAGGTCAAGTTAGAAAGCCATACTTAAAAATTATTGAAGTCCTTACTGTGTATTTAGGGCGTAATATTTCTTTGGTTCATGTTCATTTTTTGGGGTGTTTTAATTAAAGTTTTAGTTTGTTTTAACAAATTTTTTATTTTATCCTCGAAATGCTAAGTATGGCACAAGGAACCCTCAAAAGTTAAATCAGTAATAATCAAGATAACAACAAATAAGATAATAATAATCACATATATAGCACTCTTAGAGAGATATAACATTAATCACGGAGTTTTGGGGGGGTTAGTACGTAAACAACCCATACGTACGAACTCCTTCCATCACTTGGTCCTTCCTAATACTACGACAAGGTTGTTGATTTCTTCTTTAAGGTAAATGGGGCCAAATGTCTTATATGCTCGGATGTATAAAGAAAAGTATAGATACGAGGGGCGGTCAATAAGTTTTGCAATTCGGATATAAGGAAACCAGATATGAGGAAAAGTGTTTTATTATTTTTCAATATAACTACCCTCGACTTCAATGCACTTGCGCGACTTGTCCCTGAGGCTTCGAATTCCCGACAACCAGAAATTTCCCGACTGCTGTTCAATCTACTCCTGGACGGCGAGCTGGACATCTTCATCGTCCGCAAACCAGCGTCCACGCAGTGCAGCGTTGAGCTGGAGGAATAAAAAGTAGTCGCTAGGGGCCAGATCTGGACTGTAGGGGGGATGGTTGAGCTCCTTGAATCTGCACTTGCGCAGGGCAGCTTGTGCAACTCTGACCTTGTGGACAGGTGCATTGTCGTGGAGGAGCGGACACCGCGTGTCAACTTGCCGCGCCGCTTCTGACGGATGCACTTTTTCAACCCAGACAGTTCCTCGGCGTAATATTGGCCTGTGATGGTACTTCCACGAGGCGCATAGTCCACCATTAACACTCCCCCAGAATCCCAGAAGATGGTGGCCATGATCTTCCCGGCTGAGGGTTGGGCCCGGAACCTGATGGCGGTCGGAGAGCCCCTGTGCTACCAGGCCATGCTTTCGAGCTTGATCTCGGGATCCCAGTGATGGACCCACGTTTCATTACCTGTCATTATGCGTGACTCGAATCCCGGCTGGTCTTGGTTTTACAGGAGCAGCAGCTCCTCCGAACTTTGACGACGTTGAAGTGGATCATGGGGCGTGACGTTTCTAGGGACCCAACGGGCAGAGACCTTGGTCATGGTCAAATTGTCGTAGATGATGTTGATAACACTTCCATGTGATATTCCAAGTTCTCGCTCGATTTCTTCGACCTTCACCCGTCGATTTTCGATGATCATCCTCTCCACACGGGCTACATCGTCCTCGTTGGTCACGTCTGACGGGCGTCCTGGATGGGGGTCATCCTTAAGGGACTCACGACCATGGCGGAACTCCCTATTCCAGCGAGCAATGGTTGCATAGGAAGGGGCGGTGTCGGTGTACACTGCAACTATGCGTTGATGGATCTCTTTTGCATTCTTGCCTTCCTTGGTCAAAAATATGATCACTGCGCGGTGCTCAACCTTCTCCATTGTTGAAAAATTTGTGACTGACGATCTGCGATCAGCTACTGCTTCTTAAATAGACGAGGCAGGAGCGTGCGGCTGCAGGTCCTGAATTGTCATAACTTGTCCTAACACCCCCATAAACAGCCCTCCTCCGTCCTCTGTTTGGCCCTACCGATTTGCAAAACTTATTGACCACCCCTCGTATCTTAATGGGGAATATTCGTAAATTGAGAAGCAATGTATGTATGGATGCATTAATATTTGTAAGCTTAGGGTAAACCGAACAAAGCAGTAATTATTAAAAACCTGGATTCTTAATCGAGGAAATTCGAGACGGATGTCATGCAAAGAGCCTCAAGGATGTTTCTGCACGTATAATTACTTAAATGAAAATGTACTTTGGAAATCTCCAAGACAAGCAGGCATACTATGGCACTGTTCCAGTTAACCAAGGAGTACTTGAGCACTGTTCCACTTAAGCAAGGGTATTTGAACAATGTTCAATTTAATCAAGAATACTTGAACCCTGTTCCAATTAATCAAGATTACTTGGGCACTGCTACCGTTAATCATGATAAATTGAGCACTGTTCCAGTTAAGCAAGAGTACTTTTGCAATGTACCAGTTAATTAAGAGAACTTGAAAACTGTTCCAGTTAATCAAGATAACTTGAGCACTATCCCAGGTAATCAAGAGTACTTGGGCACTGTCCCAGTTAATCAAGAGTACTTGAGCCCTGCTTCAGTTATCAAGAGTACTTGATCAATGTTCCAGTTAATTGGGAGTAGTAAACACTTTATTATTTAACCTATAGTACTTGGGCACTGTTCCAGGTAAGCAAGAGTACTTGAGCACTGTTCCAGTTAATCAAGAGTACTTGATCAATGTTCCAGTTAAAGTTTCTGGTTACGTTCCTCCCCCAAGCTATGTTGCTTCTCGGGCGGACGTCAGCCAGGGCAAGCCCAACTCCCCACCGTGGTGCCCAGTCATGGCGATAACCTGCCTTAGTAATCAGTGTCAGATTAAAATGAATCCTGACGGAGATTCGAACTGCCGACCCAGCGATTACCGGGCAAGCACGCTAACCACTATACTAGCCGGGGGCTAGTATATCAAGAGTAGTTGAACATTGTCCAATTAATCAAGAGTATTTGAACACTCTTCCGGTTAAGCAACAGTACTCGAGCAATATTGCAGTTAATCAAGACAATTTGAACACTGTATCAGTTAACTAAGAGTAATCGGGAACTGTCCCAGTTAATCAAGAGTACTTAAACACAATTCTAGATAATCAAGAGTATTTGAACAGTGTTCCGGTGAATCAAGAGTACTTAAACACAATTCTAGATAATCAAGAGTACTTGAACAGTGTTCCGGTGAATCAAGAGTACTTGATTACTGTTTCAGTTAAGTAAAAGTACTTGAACACTGTTCCAGTTAAGGAATGTAGTCGGGCACTGTCCCAGTTAAGGAAGAGCACTCGGGCACTATCCCAGTTAATTAAGAGTACTTGGGCACTGTTCCAGTTAATAAAGAGACCTCGGGCAATGTTCCCATTAATCAAGAGTACTTGGGCATTGTTTGAGTTAATCAAGGGTACTTGGGCACTGTTCCAGTTAATCAAGGCTACTCGAGAAGTGTTCCAGTTAATCAAGATTACTTGGACACTGTCCGCGTTAATCGGATGATTAGATTGGGATAAATGCATAAATAAAATCAGTTCTCTCTACGTCGGACATTAGATTAATGGATTAATTCTATGTTCCTTTTTGCCCTTCGAATGTTGTCGCCGAAATATTTCAACGAGGAAATTGATTTTATAAACAATTTTGCGATTAAATTGTTTTACCTTCTTCACTTTTTCTATATTTGTAAAATTCATCCGAAAAGTCATTATTTTTACAATAACAGACACCTCTTTGCAACCAAAAATGACCTACGTTTATGCTTTACTCAGTCCATTTTAGCACTCGCTCGCCTTCTTAAACAATTTTATATTATTATTATTTTTTAATAAGATTCTACTTTGTACCGAATACTTTAAAAAAATGTCCTCCAACCAGGTGTTATATTCATAAAATTAAATGGAGAGTGATTGCCTTGCAAGTTATATTGGTCACAGGCAAAGAACTTAGTGTAACAATAACAATAAAAAAAATAATGATAAATAAATAAAAAGAAAGATGTAAATAAATAAATAAATGAATAAAACAATAAACAAGAAAAGAAAAGATCCCACAATGGGACATTAAAATAGCATCAAAGGAAATAAAAAAGATCCCGCAGTGGGACAGGAAAATCAAACAACGGAGAAGGCCCGAACACCGGGTAGCATCTATATATACCAGGCAATGGCTTCGCCACTAGGGGGAGCTTGCGCTTCGCTACTAAGATTAAAATTTAAAATCTAAAAAAAAGCAGCCATGGTTCAATTTTTATAAATTTTATGAACTTCGCTAATTATAATAATTTTAAAAAGGAACTCTAAACTAAATTTTCCCCCTTTCAAAAAATTACATTGCTAAAAATAATGCCAACAACATTATTTTGCCACTCTATAAACACCTTTTTGCAATTCCATCGGCACCTTTTAATTCGACCTTCGTGTCGTCTGTCGCCAATGGCCACATTCATCACCATCTAACGCGATTGCCATCTTTATTCCTCTTTCGCCTTCTACCACCTCCCGTAAGGGGGCGGATGGGCAAACCGGGGCATGCTACCATGAAAGCATGGAGCAGTAGCGCGCCTTCCCGTCCCCAGTGAGCCCAAGAGAAACTTCCTTTCTCTCTCTCTTTCAGGTCATCCTAGTTACCTCTTTATCTCTCCTTTTCCTTGTATGGGGTTGGGTGGTGCAGCGGGGCTATTGATCCTGAAACCAGGTATGAACGTCGTGCCGCCCTGTGCACCCTCTCCGTACACACAGCTGAGCACCCTAAGGGCCCCCATTACCTGTAGGTGGATCTACGGCTTTCTATCTCCCTCCTTACTACCTTTGAGGTCAATTCCGGCCTCGTTGCTAAGGTGATTGTAACTAAGTGCAAACCATTTTGGTCGTCTCAATACCCCAGGCTACTATACCCATGTTTCTCCATTGAATTTGGGAGCTCATTTGAAATCTAATAATTATTTGGAAAACTTTTATTCTACATAAAACTACATGAGTTTTTCCACGGCATATTCATTCTGTAGCTTTGAGGAGAAATCCCGCAGACGTGAACCTGTTTTCGGCATTGTACTTAATCATTATCGGAGGGGGGTAAATTTTTACGATTCTTTCATTTTTCCCTGAGGGCCCATATATAATGTTCCTGAGGGCCCATATATAATGTTCCTGAGGGCCCATATATAATGTTCCTGAGGGCCCATATATAATGTACCTGTGGGACCATATATAATGTCCTTGAGAGGCCCTATATAATGTCCTCGTGGACTCATATATGTATAATGTCCTTGGGGGACCATATATAATGTCCCTGAGGGCCCATATATAATGTCCTTGGGGGGCCATATATAATTTCCCTGAGGGCCTATATATAATGTCTTTGATGGGGCATATATAATGTCCTTGAGTGGCAATATATAATGTCCCTGAGGGCCCATATATAATGTCCTTGAGGGCCTGTACGTACCCCCTGGGTACTGTAGATGAAGGACAGTCTTCTACATAATTTTCGAGGAGACAAAAGTTCGTTTATAAAATTTATTTTGGGCCCCCAAAAGAAATTAATTCAAACAAAATCGAAATTATTTTATTTATAAATTCTCCAACAAAATAAAAAAGAAGATTTTCTAAATAAAATCTTTTATATAAATATTTTAAATAAGTAAAAAATATGAAAACAAAATACTCCTTTTCATTGGTTTTAGGACTTAACTTTAAAATAAATAGTGTATAATACTGTTCATTATATATATATATATATATATATATATATATATATATATATATATATATATATATAATCTGAATTTTAATACTACAACAAATATAGATAGTTCTAACATTATCTTTTATTTTATATATTTCTTTTCTTGATTTTCTTGTAAAATCTTTCAATTAATTTCCTGACACGTTTTAAAATTGAAATACCTTCCGAACTTTAGTATCAGATTCACTAAATAGATCAGCTTTTTGGCAAAAAAAAAAATACCCTTCTTATTTTCGTCACTTAAATAAAATTATATAATATTTAAAATGATATTATAGCTTTGTTGAATCATATAACAAAATCGATATTATTTTTTTCAAAATCGAAATTATTTGTCACATTACCCTATAGTTTCTTACGATTGTCTGCGTCAAAGTTCGCTGAAACTTATAATCAACACCAAGTATAATTAAAAAATAGAATAAATATAATATAAATATACAATCCCATATAATAACGTGTGCATTCATTTCTGCCCTATATAAGATATAAGTTCAAATAACCATTAATATTTCTCAAGTATTTGTCTTATAAGTTTGTTCATAACTTTATTATGACGATGAATTTTGTACATGAACGTTAAACATAGCATGAGAGGAAATATTTACATAATAATTCTGCCAAATTCAACATACTGTCGTTCCTTGCTTTTTAGTACTCCGCGATGGAACTACTTAATAACGCGTTGTAATTTTATGGACTAATTTCGGGTTTTCTGACTTCGTGGGAATAATGCAAACTTGATATAATTTATATAATATATATTGAATTTTTATTTTTTTGAAATCGCTAACTTTTTTCTTTATTTTACGCTGATTATGTTTACTTTGATTAAATTCATTTACGAGAGATTGTAAATAACGAAGAATCGAAGTATTAAAGTCCGCCATTATTCTCCTCATGGTAATATTGGACGACTGATGAAATATTTGAAACCTTAAATTTGTAATTTTATTTTGCTTATAAACATGGAACAACATCTCTCCACCCCGCCCGATGTTCGTGTCTTGGAGTTCGAACCCCACTGGATGCAGATGGGAACACCTCTGAGACAGCCTATCCATGATAAGCTCCAGCTTCCACTGACTATCAATTTATATTTATCACAAATTCCAATCATATAAACTTCTCTATATATTAGAAATAAAAAAAATAACTACCGCTCCCTTCACTACACATCGAGGATAATTTGAATGGCGTCGTGAATAACTGCATATAAAGTGAAACACGATATCACTTCTCGGATAATTAACTTGATAGTTAATTAATACACATAAAAAATAACTGTAGTTACTTAAGATGACTCTTGAGGGTGGAAAGGATTAGTTTTTTGACCGAAAATCATTTCCAACCTATCAAATTTTAACCTTCACTAAGCTGATCTCTCTAAATCCCGATTTCATCTCTGTAGCAAAGGAATTTCTATACAATCTTCCTATACAATCTACCCTAGAATCATTAAATTTGTGTGGAATATAATTTCGAAGCAAGGAACACATCGAAAATTTATACCTTCAATACTTTACAATGTTAGGAACGGGATATAGATTCACGAGTGTTTGTTTTTTTCTATTTAATGTGCGGGGACCCATAGGGTCTATGCGTCCGCGCACATTAAAAACAAACAAACAGAACCACTAAAAACACTTGAATACTGTCGATTCCACTGCTAAACTTCAAATATAGGAGTTGGAAGCACACTATTGAAAACCATATGTGAGCAGAAGCCTACATAAAGGCGGAAATATAAAAATATAATTAAGATTCCTCCATTAACTAGAATAACACATGATTGAAATTTCGAAATTAGTATACACTCGTTACAAGAGACGCCCAAGGTTCCGACTTATTAGATGTATGCTTCACTGAAGCAAAACGTCTATGCTCCAAAATTAGATTTGATGAGACATCCACAAAAGGGGTGATGAGTCCCAAGAACCAACGAGGGACCCCTGAAGGTGGGCTGCTTGTCCCTCAGGACAGACGATGTACGAGGAGAGCAGAAGTAAGAACGTCGACGTAATTCTGCATCTGTTCAGTAGCAAAAAAAAACACTGTTAGAACACCACGACTGGAAATTTGAACTCGTTCTTATCTACCCTCAATAGATGAGGTTCAAGGTCGCCCTTGTGAGGGATAGCGTTCTTTTGTTCTAGCTCCTACTTGGAGTTTTAAAATACACAAGCCCGGCTCTAGTATTTACAGTTGATTAATTCCCATAATAATGGTAATTCTTGGGGGCAAAGGGTACCATTTATATCCTTATTAACCTCTCTTTTTCTTATATTTGCACTACTCCTTTTTTATTGTTGAGTGGACATTGCCGCATAGGATTACACAAATTTACGTTGGTTGCTAAAAAATCAGATCAATCAAACTCATCTCTCTCCTTAATTATATCACTCACCTCATTTCATTCTGTCTATTCCAATCCATATTTTGCTGATTTTCCGAATCAAGCTAACTAACCTCCTGTAGCTTACCCAAATCAATCCAATCCATATTTTTTGTCTTATTCAATTTAGCAAATTCAACTCCTACGGTATTCCCGAATCAATCCAATCCATATTTTTCTGTCTATTTCAATCAAGCCAACTCAGCTCCTGCTAACTACTCCAATCCATACAATCCACCATCTTCTGTCTAATCACAGAACCAAAACACACCCTTATCAACATTGTTCAAATCGACAGCAAAGATGAGAACAATACATATATCGGGCGCAGGAAGCCACTCACTGCTAAACACTTCACTATATACATGCGGCAACTTCTGTATGTATGAGTCAGAAAGAGACCTAACACATTCGAACACTTTAGAGCAGGGGCGACAACCTTCCTGGGAAATGGATGGGGCTCTCATACGAGCTAATTATCAAAAATAATTGTATATTCATTTATTTTTTGTCATGAGTCTATATTAATCCTCTATTCGATGTTTAGGCCGCATAAATGTCAGCAGAATAGGCCTAGCTTAGTTTATCTCAACGTTTTAGACGTATAGGCCTATAATTCCACATTTGGTCCTGTTTGCGGCTCACTGCCGTTGCAAGACCTATGAGGGGCCCCTAATTTAAAAAAAAAAAGGGTGACTATACCTGATCTAGAGCACTAAATAAACAGAAAACAATGGGTATCAAGTCAGGCGGCATGTAAACCAACTGCCACGAAGATGCAACCCCTCCCCAAGTTAAACCATTTAACGAAACCAAACATATGGGATGGTACTTGGTTGAAATGTAGCTCATAACCTCTAAACTAATGGTTCTTGACCTTTTTACTATGATACCCCTCTCTACGAATTGGTTCGTAATCTACGCCCACCCTTGCATCAAAATAACACTCATAAAATTCTCAATATTAGCCCATGTTGTCGTTAAGAGAACAAATACAATTAGAGAAATGCCTAAACTCCGTACAAGACCGTTCTTAAAGACAAGTCCAGTTATCAACACAATTCAGAGGTCATAGGCCAGAAAATGAGACAACTTGGTGAGGTGTGGTGTGAATTAACGTTTCGACCCCGTGGCACCTTCACATTTTTATATGAAATAAGGAAGATTATAATTTTAATACATAGATATAAGATTGAGGTATAGTTTGGAGGAATTAGGTCGCGTTATAGCCCTAAATGCGGGATCATTCAAAACTCCAAAGGCATACCAAAAGTGAGAATGGAGTAGATTTGTTACTGACCGTCTTGAAGAAAAGGCAAGCCATAGGGTCTTCATCTTCATGGCCTGGGCAGTGGCTTTGGCCGTCACACAGGTCGCTGTGTTCGACACACAACCACTCTCCTCTTTCGGATGGACTGGGACAATGCACCCTGTACGTTTCTTCTTGGTTAGCTGAACATTCTGTAAAAGAGACAATAAATGAACGTTGAAATAAAATGGGTTTTTAACGCACCCATACAATTTATTTAGTAATTTATAACGATTTAATTCGACAGAAAAAGACTATTTGAAATATAAACCATTAAGATTTAATTTGCATATATCTTAAATGGCCATTGGGTTTAAAACATTTGTGTATTCGTAATCATGTTGTGGCATCTCGAAGGAAATAAGATCCCCCCAAATCCAGAATACTGCTGACGATCATCTCGATAGTTTTTATTTCTTTTTTGGTATAAATAAAAGCAAGAGGTTCGATAGTCTACAAAAATTAAAAGGTTTCCAGTACATATCTCCTAATAATTTACTCTTTGTCAAGGGTTTTCAGATACATGCTTATTTTCTAGGCCTAAAGGCAAGAAAAAACTTTTATCGGAATTCTTTTGATATACGGAAATAAGAAACCTCGGAGTTCTTTTTTTTCATCTAAATTTGCTCTTATATACGAAAAAACAACACAAAAAACAGTTATGCTTTAATTTTAATGCATTTTCGGAAATTTAAGATTTGTAATTATTTTTTATCTTTATAATCTCAAAACGTTCGATGATTATATTTATTTTTCTAAACTCTTAGAAAGAGCTTTGATAAAGGCTTCAATTATACGAAAATCTACCCTTAACTTGAATAATTTTGGAAAATCTCTCTGAATTTCTCTTTTTCCTATCCCTTTTCTTTTGTAAAACTGCAAAATATTTAATAATAGCCTTTAATTTCAAAAAGTTTCATTATGTTAAAATTTTGTAATAAAATTACAATAATTTACAGTCACACTTGAACTAAGAGAATTTTTTTTTTTTAAATTGAAACTATTCCAAAAATTGCCTTCCTAAAATATAGTATTAGAAGATGAACATAATTTTTAGATATAAAAATGCAATTAAACCTAAAGTCATCTTTTCGTAATATGGGTAATTTTTATGTACGACTAAATTTGGCAAATTATTATTTTTTTTCAGGTCCTATATTTAAAATTAGAATGATCAGACAATTATTACTCTCTTCCGCTTTATCTTCCAAAATAATGGAAGGCGGACATTGGCTTCTCCAGTTTTGTTCCAAGAGACGTAAGTAGACATAAGCAAACCGTAGACTTAATTAACATATCTAAAAAAAAACAATACGGCTCAATCAGTAAGCATCGTATCTTTTTGACTAACGCCTTACGAAATTATTCGAAGTATCTTTGTCTATTTTTCCCAATATAAATAACTATGAGCATTGTTGTTTTTTCGAGAGATACACAAATATATCTTTCCGCATTGTTACTGTTTTCTGAGAGATACACAAATATATCTTTCCGCATTGTTACTGTTTTCTGAGAGTACACGAATATATTCGTCCGCATTATACTCCTGGTATCTGTTTTCTTTCGGTTTGGGCTTTGAGAAATAACTGCCAGATAATTCAATGCGCTAAAGAATCTGAACACAAAAATTAATCGAAAAACCTAAAGGTAAATCCGGCTAAATACACTAATAATCTTCGTTCGCTTAATAATAAAAGCCTTAATCCCTGAAGTATATTTTGGAAATTTCAAACTTGAGCCTCCGATAATGAACTGTTCCGAGAACTCGAGTAGGTTTTCAACTTAGTCCATACAAAACACTCCTCTCTCATTACACCCACCATTGATAAAACAAGTTACCAAAAAGAGTATGTAAATTAATCTCAGACGAAAGATTAGAAGCTAATGGATGTTTGGCTGTGCGCGGGTGGTAAAAATACCGGTGTGAAAGTATACAGATGAGGGGATATGACGTCATGGCCGGAATATGTACATTTGTGCGAATGTATGGGCGGGGGAGGGGGGTAAGGAGCGGGGGAGTGGAGAGATGGTGAAGGGCCATGGGTGCAGGAGAATTGACTATAGGCTAGGTACACAGTGGACTACTCAACATGGTTAAGGGAGTACTAGGTGGAGTACTGAACATGGGTTGTCGGAGTACTCAATGGAGGGGAGACCATAAGCGTGAGAGTACTCAGTGGAATACTAACCATAGATTGTCTAGCTACTCCTGGGGGTACTCAAAATGAGCGTGGGAGTACTAAGTGGCGCACTAAACATGGACTCTCGGAGTACTCAGTGGAGTGATGAACATGAATGTGCGAGTACTCAATGGAGTGCTGAAAATGAACTTGTGAGGACTCAGTGGAGTACTGGACATGGGTTGTTGGAGTACCCAATGGAGGGTTGACTATGACCGTGGGAGTACTCAATAGAATACTAAACATGGATTGTTTAGCTACTCGTGGAGTACTCAACATCAGTGTGGGGGTACTAAGTGGAGTACTAAACATGGCCTATCGGAGTAATCAGCGGAGTGATTAACATGAGCGTGTGAGTACTCATTGGAGTACTGATCATGGGTTATCGGAGTACTTTGAGGAGCAATGCATATAACGATTTTAATTCGGAAAAAAGAAAGAAGTGTAACCACCGAGGGCATTTCCAAAGAAAGGACGAAGTGAGACAGATGAAGAAAGCGGAAGAAGAATATAGAGAAGAGAAGAAATAATAACTACTATAACGACCCAACCTCCCCTTCACCCTGGACTTATGTGAAGGAGGGGATTATACCCCCCCCCCTATTATTGATTTACAAATAATATGGGAAATTGGGAGACGTGAAAATACTTGGAAGATGCACAGCCCGATTAATCCAAAGAGGAGATTACTTGGGGCGCTCGGGAGTGGGACGTAACTCTCCAGTACCCTTCACACGAGGAAGGGGTTTGACTTGGGTACTATTTATCGATTTTTACCGTATTCGCCATATATCAATAAAGGCTCCATCCAATGACTAACCGCACCCGATGTAGTTTAACATCGTTCAACGGCGCTGTGACGTCACAGAATATGTGATCCTTTTGGGGAAGGGGGGGCTCGCCTAGGAATAATAATCGCTAGGAATAATATAATAATAATAATAATAATAATACTAATAATAATTATAATCAAAAGGAGAAAAATGAATAAATGAAAGATGAACGAATGAATAAATGCATAAATAATAATTGAATGAACGAATAAATCGATATTGCCTTTCTTTGAACTCCTCACTTTGTTATAGAGTGAGGGCTGATAACCGAGCGGGTGTCTATTTTCTGTTGCACACAACCAGCGCAAAACATCCTTTGATATCCCTGGACAATAAAGCAGTGCTCCGATGTGAGATGGAAAGACCCAGATGAAGGATTCTATATAGCAGCTAAATTGGAGGTAACTGAATCAGATAGGGAGACGAGACGATATTTTAAGATATATCCACCTACGACAGGATATTATAGAGTTGAAGATGGATGTGCAGCGAGAGGTCGGAACAGTGAATTTACTCCATTGGGAGAATAGCTGCTGAAAGATGTAGGGATAGCAGATCTGATGCTATTGAGAAGAGGAGAGAAAATTTATGTTTGAAAGGTGTATCAAAAGGGCGAAGGTTTGCGAGGGAGAGTTGTTATAGCTGGAAACTTCTCCAATGATGCTAATTTTAGGAGTAGACTGTTGGAGAACAGAATGGTTTATAAGGTGGTACTATCGTTCTAAACGTGACACGTGTAACTTCCCAAAGTGGCACGCGAAAATTCACCCAAGTGAACGGAGAGGTGTCTTATGGGTCAGGGGTCTCCAAACTACGGCCCGCTTGGTCAGTTCATCTGGCCCGCCGCTGCACTGTGCCCAAAATGAACATTTGAAAGCAATTCTCTTAATTGGATGCAACAATTACGAAGCAAATATTGATGATATCTTAAAAGCCAAACGCCATTTTCGCTAACCTCTTTTGCTGCTTGGTTTGTGAGACTCGGGTATGTGCGGTCTGGGTGTGATAATACTATCTTATTGCTAACGACGCCGTCTTTGATAACTTTTTGGTAAATAAATATGTTTGTTGTCTTTATTTTTTGTGTATTGGTAAATAAATATGTTGGTTGTCTTTATTTTTTGTGTATTCACTATATTGTATTGAAGAAAATGGTTATGCGGCCCGCGCTCATCATTCTCTCAGTTATCTGGATCACTGTGAAAAAAGTTTGGCGACCCCTGTTATGGGTGAACGGAAGGACGGTAGATAATTGCAATTCTGAGACTGGGTTTCAGAGGCAAGGAGGCGACTAGGACTTCAAAAGTGTCGAGGGGGCGGGGGGGGGGGACTGAGAGAAGTGGAGCGTTTGAGACTTTTTAAATTTTCTCCGCCATCACACGTTGTGGCTCTAGGAGTGTGTGTGAAAGAATAGCCAGGAATGATACGGCAGTAGAAATGACAATTACACTGTCCATCAGCCATGTAATACAACCATCAGCGTTAAACAGACCATCAGAAGAAGTATATAGAGTGCTGGAAGACCATACACCCCTAGAGAGATCACTCTGCCCCAGGAGCAAAGCCTAGTTGGCCAACGGAATGCTCGAATGGGGATATTGGCCGAATAGTAGCCTCAACCAGCAAGTCCATGTGTGAAGAAATAAGTCCCTGTCTTATGATAAGTTTAAAACAAATGTATCCCTTGCGGGAAAAGAAAAAATGCCACTCCGAGCTTTCCGTTTCATTTTACAAAGTCTTGCGAGTAATTTCTATCCATAATCTCAGGGGATTTCTGTGATCTTCTACTCCACGGTGGGGACAAGTTATGGGGGTGGTAAATGAATGTAAGGGGCATAGATAAGGCAAATTGGGTACCCGCTTTAACTAGGCTTCTTCCCTGGCCAATAATTATCCTGATACTAATTCATGGAAGACACTAACGGCCTAAGCGCATGAGGCAAGCCTTCATGGCGTTCCCAAAATATAAGACATAAAAAAACCCGCAATAATTTCTTTAGATTTAAATCGACAGAACGAATAAATATATCATTGGAATTGCAGAAAATTTAAGTTTAATTTATTATTTTATTCATTCCAAATACTATCGTTTAAGTAACCACCATAACGCATTCTGGTCGGATTATAATGGCAATATAAAGGATGTCATGCTTATTCATGTTGCACATGAGTATAATCGACATGAAGCAAAATTTTCGACTCTAATGATATATATATATATATATATATATATATATATATATATATATATATATATATATATAGAGAGAGAGAGAGAGAGAGAGTTAATTCGTTGTAAATAAGTAATGTTAATTTTAGGTTTCATATATAATGGAGACCGCCGAATCCCTGCTGATGGTTAGGCGTTAGGTTAGGTTAGTTTAACGGTTGCGTTTTTCCCGCCAAAATTCGAAAATTTTAAGCTGAATGATTTTAACGGTTGCGTTATTATTGCTTTTCACAGGGCGCTTCTTCCCCGTTTATGGGCGCTGATACGCCTTCCCCGGACAACCAAAACTCCAAAATAAAGTCGGCCCTTGAGGATTAAAAGCCGAGTAAGGCCATAAAGATGGGTCCCTGGCCACGAGGATGTACTGGAACAGGTATAAAACGAAAGGTCCAGGTGTACGACACTCCAGGAACAGGTGTACATAAAGGAGAGCTCACGTGTTCCCTCAGGTTATATATCGGGGTTATATATCATTCACATATTTTTACTTCCTCTAACTTCATCACATTTTTTACAGTCATCTCATAAACCATGGCTAGAAATGCTCTCGTTGGTTTTGGCTTCTTAGTTTAAGATAATAATGATTAAAATGGGTGAGGAGGTTCCTAGAGAGATAACTCGGGTGTGTTTTCATAGTAGATATTGTGAGCATTTTTATTATTATCATTATTATAAGAAAATATGGCTATTAAATTCTATTAAGATGTCCTAAGATAGAGTTGATTATGCATTATTATTATCATTATTGTTTTTAAGTTCTCTTAAGATGTCCTTAGATAGAGTTGGTTATGCATTATTATTATCATTATTGTTTTTAAGTTCTCTTAAGATGTCCTAAGATACAGTTGGTTATGCATTATTATTATCATTATTGTTTTTAAGTTCTCTTAAGATGTCCTAAGATAGAGTTGGTTATGCATTATTATTATCATTATTGTTTTTAAGTTCTCTTAAGATGTCCTTAGATAGAGTTGGTTGTGTATTATTATTATTGTTTTTAAGTTCTCTTAAGATGTCTTAAGATAGAGTTGGTTGTGTATTTTTATTATCATTATCATCATTGTTTTTAAGTTCTCCTTAAGATGTCCTCAGATAGAGTTGGTTATGCATTATTATTATCATTATTGTTTTTAAGTTCTCTTAAGATGTCCTTAGATAGAGTTGGTTGTGTATTATTATTATCATTATTGTTTTTAAATTCTCTTAGAATGTTCTTAGATAGATTTGGTTGTGTATTATTATTATCATTATTGTTAAGTTGTCTTAAGATGTCCTAAAGTAAAGCTAGTTTTCTTTTCCTCTTCTGAAAAATCCTATTCAGAAAACTAAACTTCAACGCGAAAAAAACAATCCGAAAACAGAAAGACCAATTTAAAAATACCAATTAATTTTTATTATAAAGAAATCAGTATAATTTATTATTTTGTTATTAAAAAGTAAATAGAGATTAATTAGTTCATTATTTACCTTCTGGTTTGAGCCAGTAGCTATAATGGATCTTGCGAGCGGAAGATGACTGAAAGGAATTCCTTTTGTGGTTCTTATGGAGTTTCCTCTTCCTCCTGCGTCCCCCCAGGGACCCAGACAGCTTTGTCAATGCGCCAAGAAGGCTGTCAGGATCTCGAGAATCTTCTAGGACTTTCTTCTTGTTCCTACGGGCAACCCGGAGGTCTCCCTGATGCTGAAGATGTTTCTCCTTCGAAACAATCGCCTCGAGGCGTTCCAGATGCCTCTTACTCGCCTCCAAGAACATGGCCGTGGAGGGTGACACCTCCTCCTTGAGGGTTTCTAGAGGAACTCCCTTTAGTAGGACTTCTAGCTCACCATCGTTGAGTTGGAGGAGAGCTGTAAGAGCGGTTCGAAGTCGCTGGGCGCTTACCGCATTGAGGTCCTCCTCCAAAATCCCTGACTTCTGTATAGGGTAATCATCGAGTTCCTTCTTGTAGGAATCATCTAGATCCTGGAGGAAGGTGTCACTCGGTAGGGAGAACTGAAGGCGGGGTTCTGCTAGAACCGTCAGTGACAGAACTCGAGCAAACGCCAACAGCGAGAACAGACTGGAACACAACTGGGTCATCACCTGCTTTTCAAACGGAGTCGTGACTCTTGCTCTAAATAAATGGCGCCGAAACTTGATTAAGGCGGAGTGTTTGTAATAATATTTACGAGAAAACGACCGAATTAAAACCGGGTAAACAATCTGCCACAGTCGCGCTGACACACTCGTAGGTGATGGAGCGACAGCAAAGATGGCTCACAGACTATTGCACTCGAGGTGTCTAGGTCGCTTATTATAGGTAAACTTTCCTCCCGGCGCACGCACGCACGCACCAACATTTGCAACTCATAGAATTTGCAATTAAAGCTCCGCCCACTCTGATGTGCCCCTTCGTCCCTCATTCATTATCGCCAGTTCGGCGCTCCGTGGTCTGGCCACGTCGGAGGAGACCAGTGAGAGATGAGCGGTCATGGAGGTAGAAACTCTTCGCATCTCCTCAGCTACGTCACACTTCGAGAAGGCTAAAGAGACAAATTCGCATCACAGCTTCTAATTAATAATGGATAAATATAACTGGGCGATATTATTATTTAGTAGTATAGAATTTTAATTCTATACCAGGCGCAAAATAACTATTATAAATAGTAACAAGCACTCCAAAGCTAATAAGGCGAACTCACTTTCATGATTCGAGTGGTAATAGAGTGAGAATTTTAGCCTTTATTTTTTGGCTTGCTTTTGCCACTCAGGTTCTCAAAGGTTTGAATGAATTGATGTCTTTATTCGGGGGAGGGGGCGAACCCCAGATCTGAAGGGAGGGAGGGCTCCCTCAAAAGCTTTAATGGAAAACATGCTTTTAAGACGACAAAAATAGCACGGTATCCATTGGCATCTTTGGTTTTGAACGCCATCATTGAAAACATAAAATTTCCATTTTTACCAATATATATATATATATATATATATATATATATATATATATATATATATATATATATATATATATATATATATATATATATAACGTTGTGGCCAGAACTCCGAAGAGCGCTTGATGGCATAGTTTCGAACCGAACCTATTATTTCCCTTTCTTTAACGGTTAAAAGAGTTTATACTATTTTATTCTCTTTGCTATCTTTATCTTCCTTCTTTTTTTCATCTATTTATCATCCTTGTTTGTCGGATTTATTATTTCAAATTCAACATTTATACGAGTTTTCTCAATTCAGCGAAGCCCGGTCGGTACCCGTTAAGCTTACATCGGAGAGTTGAGATCCGTCTTTGAAGGCCCTTCGCGGATGTGTCGAGAGGCAATCTGCTTTGGCCCATCGATCCGTACACTGCATTTATATAGCAGTGGGGAAGTTTTTTAAATTTAAGATCGATCTCCCCGTTGTAGAAAATACCCCTCTGGCTTCAAAATTCATCTATTATAGCCGAGAGAGAGAGAGAGAGAGAGAGAGAGAGAGAGAGAGAGAGAGAGAGAGAGAGAGAGAGAGAGAGAGCGTGCCTCATGGCAAATCCCGCGTTTTCGTTTCCCCATAAGCGAGTGGGGGCAATTATCAGCGGAGTTACTCCTCTACACGGGGTCCCTTAGAATTTTTGTTGGTTCTCTATTGGGTTGTTTTCCTTTTAATAATACGTGAAGGTTGGGGCCGAGCCCATTTGTCATTAAATAGGCTTCCTTCGTATTTAGCTGATGTCTAGCTATTGGTACCGGTACCAGGCCTAATTAGGCTTTTCTACCCTACTTAATTGGCCTATTAGTCTTAAACTTCTATGCTGTTGACTAGGAGTTGCTTGTGCCCCCCCCCCTCCCTTTTGGGATCTTAACCTGACGTTCGCAACTACTAAGAGTTCCCCTGACGTCGAGCTGTCATATTACCGTTCTTCGGTTTGTCGAAGGACGACACGACGAGAGAACTCGAAGTAAACATTTAGATCATTGATCTCTCGAAAGCCGAAGGTAAATATTGTATTTTTCACATTAACCAAATTTTCTTTGTGCAGGATTTCAGCTCAGCACCAACCAGTTGGGCCGAGATTGTGCATAGAGTTTGCATATTTAAATTTTAATCTAAGCCATTTCTCGATGAAAACAATCCTCCATTGTGTTGTCTTATAAAAAAGACAAAATCGCTCTGTCTATATCTTTCCTTGTTTCCTATGTCTTAATGAGGATCATCTGAAATGTAGTGATTGCCATTTCCGCATATCTATGAAATATTTTACCATCAATCTCAAAGAGCCTTATTTTATCCTTTTTTGTTTATTTGCAATAAACCCAAAACTTTTTGACATTTTTATTACAATTTCTGGCTAAATTTATTTCCACCCTGCTCTTGCTGGCTTTAATTAATATCATCACAGTTAACCAGCTTAAAATTATTCCCTAAATTTCGTATAGTCTCCCTGCTTAAAATTGAACCGAAAAATCCAAAACCAAATATCAATTTACAGTATCTCCAAATGTTTCCCTTTTCATCACTACAGACCACAAGAGAAAGGCCTCGACCGGCTGTCTCTTGTCATGGCAGAAGAGAGGCTTTGGAACCTCCATAAACAGCGTCCTTTAACGCTCGCAGGTCGAAAGAGATAAGGACTTGAAGGGTCCCGGGCAGAGCCGTAGCGATGTCTAGTGCCCCCCCCCACCCCCAAATTAAGATTGCAGGCCTCAATAACAATATATCATACACTTTACAAGTAGTAAATGTATATTTTAATTAATAAAATAAATTGGGGGGCCCCTTCAGGTGCATCCCCCTCCCCCCTCCAGCCGGGGGGTCGGGGGCGGTTGTTACGGCTCTGGTCCCGGAAGTTGGGGCGCGATTAATGGGTGTATTGCTTTGGCAGGCAGCACACCCAGCGAGTAAGGGTGTGTTTTTGATTTTTAATTCTAGCCACCCTGAAGGGCAAAAAAACAAGAAAAAAGAAAGGTGGTCAGTCCTGACCAAGTAAAGATGACACCACCACTCCACCAGGATGTAATCATTGAGTTTATACCACCTCGCCTGGACGTATCCTGCGTGAGGTTAAGCTGCAATGGAACTTCCACTAGCTGTTGCATTGGACCTCTAGCATATAGGGATGTTATTAAATTCCCACAGAATGCAACACCATCCCTCCACTCTAACTTGTTCCCTCAAGAGTCTCAGAAGCCGCCGCCGCACTTAATTCTGGTAATGTTGAGGAGGTCTACAGCACTGTAGGATCAAAGCTTTCTCCCGTAATCTCCCAAGCGGTCGGGGGAAGCAGAGATCACCGACCCTTGGGGAGAAATTAACTACATTACTTGGTCACAGTTCCTCCAATATCCTTCTTTTTCATCACTACTGAGATGATCCAAATGACATCAGCATGAGGTAGATCCTGCACACACTCAACAACTAAAATATCGCCCCCCCCCCCGCAACAATACAAAGCCTGTAACTTCTATAATTTGCTATACCCTGTCAATTTACAGTAAGCAAATTAAAATCTCCCATTATTAGCACTTGTTGCCTATTACAACCTTAATAAATTTCATCTCATAGTAAATAGTCGAAATCATAACTGGGGAGGTGGTCTATAATAATTTCAGGCCAGTAGTAATTTTCCCCTAGCCTTTCTTAATTTCCCCTTAACCTCATCAACCCTGTTATTCTTCTTCAGATCAATCTGATGGCTGGTATAATTAATTATACAAATTTCATTCAGGTATAAATCATCAATTTCGGTCTCAACTATATGTTGATTATAAATGGGTTCGATTACCCGGGACTCAGTAACGAAAATTCAATCCAAATTTTCATCATATGTGGCAGTGTTTATCTCTATTTTATTCCTGCCACCCCATGACCTCAACACTTCCGGTCTAAGTATTCTTTACACAACGGATCTCCATAATTTCCCTGAAAACTTCTTCCCTATTTCCTCCATCTTCCCTTGTTTTCCCTCGCCCCTATTATTTTCTAGTTTCCCTGAAAACTTCTTCCCTATTTCCATTGTTTTCCCGGGCCCCTATTATTTTCTAGTTTCCCTGAAAACTTCTACCCTATTTCCATCTTCCATTGTTCCCCCTGAAAACTTCTTCCCTATTTCCATCTTCCATTGTTTCCCCTAACCCCTACTATTTTCTAGTTTGCCTGAAAACGTCTTCCCTATTTCCACCTTCCATTGTTTTTCCTGACCCCTATTATTTTCTAGTTTCCCTGAAAACTTCTTCCGTATTTCCATTATCAATTGTTTACCCTGACCCCTATTATTTTCTACTTTCCTTGAAAACTCCTTCCCTATTTCCATTTTCAATTGTTTCCCCAAGCCCCTATTATTTTCTAGTTTCCCTAAAAACTTCTTCCCTATTTCCATTTTCCATTGTTCCTACTGAAAACTTCTTCCCTATTTCCATCTTCCATTGTTTTCCCTAACCCCTATTATTTTCTACTTTGCTTGAAAACTTCTTCCCTATTTCCATCTTCCATTGTTTCCCCTCGCCCCTATTATTTTTTAGTTTTCCTGAAAACTTCCTTATTTTCATCTTTAATT
This sequence comes from Ceratothoa steindachneri, assembly GCA_963969495.1. Classification (NCBI taxonomy): domain Eukaryota; kingdom Metazoa; phylum Arthropoda; class Malacostraca; order Isopoda; family Cymothoidae; genus Ceratothoa; species Ceratothoa steindachneri. The sequence goes on along the minus strand of OZ018331.1, from coordinate 31,751,455 downwards.
TTTGCCCCTTGACCTTAAATTTCTAGTTTCCCTGAAAATTTTCCTATTTCCATTTTCCCTTGTTTCCCCTGACTCCCTATTTTTCTATTTCCCTAAGAAACTTCTTCCCTTGTTTCCACTCGCTCCTATTATATTCCAGTTCCCCTGAAAAACTCTTCCTTTTTTTCCCCTCGCCCCTATTATTTTCTAGTTTCCCTGAAAACCTCTTCCCTTGTTTCCCCTCATCCTTATTTTTCTAGTTTCCCGGAAAACTTCTTCACTATTTACATCTTTCCTTGTTTCATACTAGCCCTTATTATTTTCTAGTTTCCATTAAAACTTTATTCCCTTTTTCCATCTTCCTTTGTTTCCTCTGGACCCTATTATTTTCTAGTTTCCTTGAAAACTTCTTCCCTTGTTTCCCCACGCCTTTTTCTAGTTTCCCTGAAAACTTCTTCCCTTGTTTCTTCTCGTCCTTTTTTATAGCTTCCCTGAAAACTTCTTCACTATTTCCATTGTTTCCCTTGCCACTTTTCTAGTTTCCCTGAAAACTTCTTCCCTTGTTTCCCCTCGTCCATTTTCTAGTATCCATGAAAACTTCTATCCTATTTCCATTGTTTCCCCCCGCCCCAATTATTTTCTAGTTTTCCTGAAAACGTCTTCCCTATTTCCATCTTCCATTGTTTCCCCTGGCCCCTATTATTTTCTAGTTTCCCTGAAAACGTCTTCCCTATTTCCATCTTCCATTGTTTCCCCTGGCCCCTATAATTTTCTAGTTTCCATGAAAACTTCTATCTTATTTCCATCTTCCATTGTTTTCTAGTTTCTCTGAAAACTTCTTCCCTATTTCTACCTTCCGTTGTTTCCCCTGGCCCCTATTATTTTCTAGTGTCCGTGAAAACGTCTTCCCTATTTCCATCTTCCATTGTTTCCCCTGGACTCTATTATTTTCTAGTGTCCCTGAAAACGTCTTCCCTATTTCCATCTTTCATTGTTTCCCCTGGCCCCTATTATTTTATAGTTTTCCGGAAAAGTTCTTCCCTTGTTTCCCCTGGCTCCTATTATTTTCTAGTGTCCCTGAAAACGTTTTCCCTATTTCCACTTTCCATTGTTTCCCTTGGTCCCTATTATTTTCTGGTTTCTCTGAAAACTTCTTCCCTATTTCCACCTTCCATTGTTTCCCCTCGTCCCATTATTTTCTAGTTTCCCTGAAAACTTCTTCCCTTATTTCCCCTCGCCACCAGTATTTTCTAGTTTACCTGAAAACTTTTTCCCTTGTTTCCCCTCGCCCCTATTATTTTCTAGTTTTCCCGAAAACTTCTTTCATTGTTTTCCCTCACTTCGCCCCAATTATGTCCTAGTTTCTCTAAAAACCTCTTCCCCCATTTCCCTCTTCCCTTATTTCCCCTTGTTCCCAGTGTCTTCTAGTTTCTTCCCCCAAACATATTCTAATATCCATTTCTAAACAACCCCTCAATGCTTCCCTACATTTCGTCTCAAGTAAAACCCACCACCACAAACTGATTCCCCCAATGTTCTCCTTTCCTCCATAAACACCATTCTCATAATTCTTCCACTTTCTTTCACCCTTTCATTTAACCCAAGTGCTCGAGACAACCATTCCTTACCCTAAGCCTAGGTAAAACTCCTATCACTACACTCCTCACCCCTTTTCCCCACCTTCTTAAAGCTCACTTACCTAGATCTAAGCTCCTTTACCCTATCCCTATCTTCCCCTACATTCTCACTTAATTTTCCATAGAGCATTTACTCTCACATGCAAAACTACTATTGCCTCTCTTTCAAGCCCATTCAAGTCCTTTTCAAAAGTCTCTGTCACATCTTACACACGTGATTTCGGCAAATGTGTTTGAAAAAGAAATTTCCATACAACATTGGAAGGAAGATGACACTGATGTATAGAAGCGATTCATTTGATCATCTTTCTAACACTCACAATTATATTTTCCTTCAATAAATGTTATTAATCGGACAAAAGTTTAAATATAATTTAGGAATATTAGTAAAAAACCCCCCTGTTTTAATCATGCTGTGAAATTCCCTTCGTAAAATGGGGCCTAATCTCTATTGAGTCATGTCGTGTAATCTCCATTTCGAAAGGCTTACCCTGAATTGCCAAATGCTGTGCAATCACGGATGAGGCGGACCTACAATTTGGCGCCTCTGAAGCTTACACTGTTATGGGGGCTAACATCAGTGGCGTTTTAATGCATGGGTACGCTGGGCAGGTGACTTGGGGACCCACAAGCAGAGGGGGGGCCCGGAAGTCTTTTCACCGCCTACCGAAAAGTAATAGGAACAATAGAGGGACAATATCAAACACACATACTAGTTTTAGTGTATTAACTTTCAAATGAGGAAGTCCTGTCGCACATCCTCCATGGTCTTACCAGAATGCACACTATCATACGTTCATACACCTGCATTCAGCCTCTCTTCCAAACTGGAGGTGACCGTGTCTGTCATCTGAAATACAAAATTATCTGAAATCTGAAATAGAAAATTGAAACAATATTAACATAGGGTGATAGGACTTTCGGTCATCTGAAATAGAAAAATAAAACAATATTAACATGGGGTGATAGGACTTTCGGTCATCTGAAATAGAAAATTAAAACTATATTAACATGTAATTATAGTACTTTCGCTAAACTGAAATAGAAAATTAAAACAATATTAACATAGGGTGATAGGACCTTCGGTCATCTGAAATAGAAAATTAAAGCAATATTAACATGGGGTGATAGGACTTTCGGTCATCTGAAATAGAAAATTAAAACAATATTAACATGGTGTGATAGGACTTTCAGTCATCTGAAATAGAAAATTAAAACAATATTAACATGGGGTAATAGGACCTTCGGTCATCCGAAATAGAAAATTAAAACAATATTAACATGGAGTGATAGGACTTTCGGTCATCTGAAATAGAAAATTAAAACAATATTAACATGATGTGATAGGACCTTCGGTCATCTGAAATATAAAATTAAAACAATATTAACATGGGGTGATAGGACTTTCGGTGATAGGACTTTCGGTGATCTAAAATAGAAAATTGAAACAATATTAACATGGAGTGATAGGACTTTCGGTCATCCGAAATAGAAAATTAAAACAATATTAACATGGAGTGATAACACTTTCGGTCATCTGAAATATAAAATTAAAACAATATTAACATGATGTGATAGGACCTTCGGTCATCTGAAATATAAAATTAAAACAATATTAACATGGGGTGATAGGACTTTCGGTCATCTGAAATAAAAAAAATAAAACAATAGTAACATGGGGTGATAGGACCTTCGGTCATCTGAAATAGAAAATTAAAACAATATTAACATGGAGTGATAGGACTTTCGGTCATCTGAAATAGAAAATTAAAACAATATTAACATGGAGTGATAGGACTTTCGGTCATCTGAAATAGAAAATTAAAACAATATTAACATGGGGCGATAGGACCTTCAGTCATCTGAAATAGAAAATTAAAACAACATTAACATTGAGTGATAGGACTTTCGGTCATCTGAAATAGAAAATTGAAACAATATTAACATGGAGTGATAAGACTTTCGGTCATCTGAAATAGAAAATTCAAACAAAATTAACATGGAGTGATAGGACTTTCGGTCATCTGAAATAGAAAATTAAAACAATATTAACATGGAGTGATAGGACTTTCGGTCATCTGAAATAAAAAATCTAAACAATATTAACATGGGGTGATAGGACCTTTGGTCATCTGAAATAGAAAATTAAAACAATATTAACATGGGGTGATAGGACTTTCGGTCATCTGAAATAGAAAATTAAAACAATATTAACATGGAGTGATAGGACCTTCGGTCATCTGAAATAGAAAATTAAAACAATATTAACATCGAGTGATAGGACTTTCGGTCATATGAAAAAGAAAATTAAAACAATATTAACATGGGGTGATAGGACCTTCGGTCATCTGAAATAGAAAATTAAAACAATATTAACATGGAGTGATAGGACTTTCGGTCATCTTAAATAGAAAATTAAAACAATATTAACATGGGGTGATAGGACTTTCGGTCATCTGAAATAGAAAATTAAAACAATATTAACATGGAGTGATAGGACTTTCGGTCACCTGAAATAGAAAATTAAAACAATATTAACATGTAGTTATAGTACTTTCGCTAAACTGAAATAGAAAATTAAAACAACATTAACATAGGGTGATAGGACCTTCGGTCATCTGAAATAGAAAATTAAAGCAATATTAACATGGGGTGATAGGACTTTCGGTCATCTGAAATAGAAAATTAAAACAATATTAACATGGTGTGATAGGACTTTCAGTCATCTGAAATAGAAAAGTAAAACAATATTAACATGGGGTGATAGGACCTTCGGTCATCCGAAATAGAAAATTAAAACAATATTGGCATGGAGTGATAGGACTTTCGGTCATCTGAAATAGAAAATTAAAACAATATTAACATGGGGTGATAGGACCTTCGGTCATCTGAAATAGAAAATTAAAACAATATTAACATGGGGTGATAGGACTTTCGGTCATCTGAAATAAAAAAAATAAAACAATAGTAACATGGGGTGATAGGACCTTCGGTCATCTGAAATAGAAAATTAAAACAATATTAACATGGAGTGATAGGACTTTCGGTCATCTGAAATAGAAAATTAAAACAATATTAACATGGAGTGATAGGACTTTCTGTCATCTGAAATAGAAAATTAAAACAATATTGACATGGGGTGATAGGACCTTCAGTCATCTGAAATAGAAAATTAAAACAACATTAACATTGAGTGATAGGACTTTCGGTCATCTGAAATAGAAAATTGAAACAATATTAACATGGAGTGATAAGACTTTCGGTCATCTGAAATAGAAAATTAAAACAAAATTAACATGGAGTGATAGGACTTTCGGTCATCTGAAATAGAAAATTAAAACAATATTAACATGGAGTGATAGGACCTTCGGTCATCTGAAATAGAAAATTAAAACAATATTAACATGGAGTGATAGGACTTTCGGTCATCTGAAATAGAAAATTAAAACAATATTAACATGGAGTGATAGGACTTTCTGTCATCTGAAATAGAAAATTAAAACAATATTAACATGGGGTGATAGGACCTTCAGTCATCTGAAATAGAAAATTAAAACAACATTAACATTGAGTGATAGGACTTTCGGTCATCTGAAATAGAAAATTGAAACAATATTAACATGGAGTGATAAGACTTTCGGTCATCTGAAATAGAAAATTAAAACAATATTAACATGGGGTGATGGAACTTTCGGTCATCTGAAATAGAAAATTAAAACAATATTAACATGGAATGATAGGACTTTTGGTTATCTGAAATAGAAAATTAAAGCAATATTAACATAGGGTGATAGGACCTTCAGTCATCTGAAATAGAAAATTAAAACAATATTAACATGGGGTGATAGGATTTTCGGTCATTTGAAATAGAAAATTAAAACAATATTAACATCGAGTGATAGGACTTTCGGTCATCTGAAATAGAAAATTAAAACAATATTAACATGGGGTGATAGGACCTTTGGTCATCTGAAATAGAAAATTAAAACAATATTAACATGGAGTGATAGGACTTTCGGTCATCTGAAATAGAAAATTAAAACAATATTAACATGGGGTGATAGGACTTTCGGTCATCTGAAATATAAAATTAAAACAATATTAACATGGGGTGATAGGACTTTTGGTTATCTGAAATAGAAAATTAAAGCAATATTAACATAGGGTGATAGGACCTTCGGTCATCTGAAATAGAAAATTAAAACAATATTAACATGGGGTGATAGGACTTTCGGTCATCTGAAATAGAAAATTAAAACAATATTAACATCGAGTGATAGGTCTTTCGGTCATCTGAAATAGAAAATTAAAACAATATTAACATGGAGTGATAGGACTTTCGGTCATCTGAAATAAAAAATCTAAACAATATTAACATGTGGTGATAGGACTTTCGGTCATCTGAAATAGAAAATTAAAACAATATTAACATGGGGTGATAGAACTTTCGGTCATCTGAAATAGAAAAATAAAACAATATTAACATGGAGTGATAGGACCTTCGGTCATCTGAAATAGAAAATTAAAACAATATTAAAATGGAATGATAGGACTTTTGGTTATCTGAAATAGAAAATTAAAGCAATATTAACATAGGGTGATAGGACCTTCGGTCATCTGAAATAGAAAATTAAAACAATATTAACATGGGGTGATAGGACTTCCGGTCATCTGAAATAGAAAATTAAAACAATATTAACATCGAGTGATAGGACTTTCGGTCATCTGAAAAAGAAAATTAAAACAATATTAACATGGGGTGATAGGACCTTCGGTCATCTGAAATAGAAAATTAAAACAATATTAACATGGAGTGATAGGACTTTCGGTCATCTTAAATAGAAAATTAAAACAATATTAACATGGGGTGATAGGACTTTCGGTCATCTGAAATAGAAAATTAAAACAATATTAACATGGAGTGATAGGACTTTCGGTCACCTGAAATAGAAAATTAAAACAATATTAACATGTAGTTATAGTACTTTCGCTAAACTGAAATAGAAAATTAAAACAATATTAACATAGGGTGATAGGACCTTCGGTCATCTGAAATAGAAAATTAAAGCAATATTAACATGGGGTGATAGGACTTTCGGTCATCTGAAATAGAAAATTAAAACAATATTGACATGGTGTGATAGGACTTTCAGTCATCTGAAATAGAAAATTAAAACAATATTAACATGGGGTGATAGGACCTTCGGTCATCCGAAATAGAAAATTAAAACAATATTGGCATGGAGTGATAGGACTTTCGGTCATCTGAAGTAGAAAATTAAAACAATATTAACATGGGGTGATAGGACCTTCGGTCATCTGAAATAGAAAATTAAAACAATATTAACATGGGGTGATAGGACTTTCGGTCATCTGAAATAAAAAAAATAAAACAATAGTAACATGGGGTGATAGGACCTTCGGTCATCTGAAATAGAAAATTAAAACAATATTAACATGGAGTGATAGGACTTTCGGTCATCTGAAATAGAAAATTTATACAATATTAACATGGAGTGATAGGACTTTCTGTCATCTGAAATAGAAAATTAAAACAATATTAACATGGGGTGATAGGACCTTCAGTCATCTGAAATAGAAAATTAAAACAACATTAACATTGAGTGATAGGACTTTCGGTCATCTGAAATAGAAAATTGAAACAATATTAACATGGAGTGATAAGACTTTCGGTCATCTGAAATAGAAAATTAAAACAAAATTAACATGGAGTGATAGGACTTTCGGTCATCTGAAATAGAAAATTAAAACAATATTAACATGGAGTGATAGGACTTTCGGTCATCTGAAATAAAAAATCTAAACAATATTAACATGGGGTGATAGGACCTTTGGTCATCTGAAATAGAAAATTAAAACAATATTAACATGGGGTGATAGGACTTTCGGTCATCTGAAATAGAAAATTAAAACAATATTACATGGGGTGATAGGACCTTCGGTCATCTGAAATAGAAAATTAAAGCAATATTAACATAGGGTGATAGGACCTTCGGTCATCTGAAATAGAAAATTAAAACAATATTAACATGGGGTGATAGGACTTTCGGTCATCTGAAATAGAAAATTAAAACAATATTAACATCGAGTGATAGGACTTTCGGTCATCTGAAAAAGAAAATTAAAACAATATTAACATGGGGTGATAGAACTTTCGGTCATCTGAAATAGAAAATTAAAACAATATTAACATGGAGTGATAGGACTTTCGGTCATCTTAAATAGAAAATTAAAACAATATTAACATGGGGTGATAGGACTTTCGGTCATCTGAAATAGAAAATTAAAACAATATTAACATGGAGTGATAGGACTTTTGGTCATCTAAAATAGAAAATTGAAACAATATTAGCATGGAGTAATAGGACTTTCGGTCATCTGAAATAGAAAATTAAAACAATATTAACATGGGGTGATAGGACTTTCGGTAATCTGAAATAGAAAATTAAAACAATATTAACATGGGGTGATAGGACCTTCGGTCATCTGAAATAGAAAATTAAAACAATATTAACATGGGGTGATAGGACTTTCGGTCATCTGAAATAGAAAATTTAAACAATATTAACATGGGGTGATAGGACTTTCGGTCATCTGAAATAGAAAATTAAAACAATATTAACATAAATATAAAATCCCAAAAATATTTGAAATACAAAATTAAAACAAAATTAACAGAGGTGACAAGACTTTGGACCAACCTGTATGTTATGAATTGCTTTTAATAAATGAACAATCAATAAATTTTAATGGATAATGAATATTTAACCTGTTCTGTTAAAGAGAATAAACAATATTATTAATATTTATGATAACGAACGAACATTGATCTTTATCTTTTATTTAGCATCACGGTCACCTTTGAAACCACACCTACATGTTTATGTTGAAAACTTGATTATAATGATTCATAGTAATTTCATAGGTGAATAGTAGAGGTGTTCTGAATGCCCTAGAATTTAGTTCAATCTATATTCGAATGCTGCTAAAAATATAAACCAGTTCTTAGGCGCCGTTTTTTTAGCAAATATTTAAAATCGCATGGTATAGTTTTGCGTTTTGTTCACAAATCAACTTTGAAAATCCATGGAGAATTGCCACGAATGTATAAATTTTGCATTATCCTAATTTTTACTATGTTCTATTCATGTTGCTAAAACAAATTATATACTATAATGAAGTGCATAAAATTTGCAATAAAATTATTTAAAAATCAATGGTATAGTTTTGTTTGTTATTTCACAAATGAACTTTAAATATCTAAGAAAATTTTTCCACATATGTTTACAATTTTGCATTATCTTAATTTTCACTATGATCTAGTCATGTTGCTAAAAAAATAATTAGACCATAAAAAAGTGCATAAAATTCGCAATAAAACGATATACAAAACCCCCCAAATTCGAATTTTGAACGAAACAACGTGAAAAATATCTCAAGAAGAAATGTGGTATCCCCTTAATGGCAATTAAAAAGAAGAAAAATTGATGTTTATTTTTCCGGCTCAATTACGACCACAAAAAGAAAACAAACATTCAGCAAAAACAAAAGAATAGAAAAACTTTATTTAAATTATTCAACATATGTGGTCCGTCCGTATCTCTGCAAATTTCAAATCGATCTTTAGCATTACAAACACATTGTGGAGCATTTCGGGAGTTATGTCCAGCACTGCTGAAAGTATGCGTTTCTTTAAGTTTAGTTAAATTACTAATTTTTTGCTGAATCACTTTTCATTTGATAAAACCCCACGCCAAAAAATCCAGGGGAGTTAAGTCTGGAGGACGCAGAGGCCAAGGTCCAGTTCCTCCACGTCCAATCCATAGATTTGGAAAGCGACTGTTTAGGTAATCTCGGACAATTAGGGCATAATGACACGGTGTGGCATCTTATTGAAACACGAGACTATCAACAATGTTATCATCAACAAGCTATGGTTCTAAAAACTGTTGAACCATATCAAGGTAGATGTCGATTGTCACAGATGCTTCAGGAAAAAAAGAATGAACAAAAAATTTTTAATTTGGTTATTCCCAACCATACGTTAACTTTTGGAGAGTCTCTTTCATTCCATGAAACCATTTGCCCAGATACGACTGAATAAGATGTTATTTAATTGGTTTTTATTTTCAATTTGATCCACAAATTCTGCACACCTTGCTGCTTGATTTGGATAATCTTCTTCATCAAGGGAGTGCAGTAATTAACTGTGATAAGTTTTTTTCATAAGTGTTGAACGCAAGACTCTGTGCAATGTTGTCTTGGGCATATCAAATCTCTGACTAGCCTTTCTCACCGAAGTTCTTGGTTCATTTTCAAACAATTGTCGAATTTGTTAAGTTTTGTTGGGGTCAATCTTTTTCCGTCATCCTTTCTTGTCATGTACGGATCCGGTTCTTTTAAATTTGTTCAGAAGTGAACGGATTGCGTTATCTGTCGGTCCAGGTTTTCTTAACGTTCTTTGGAGCTTTTCTCGTACTTCATTAAATTTTGTTCCTCTGATACGAACTATGAAAACAAAAATCCGCTCTTCTGAATTCATTATTAAAGGGTTCTGAAAAGGATTGAAAAACAAATTAAAATTTTGGCACACCCTGTACATGGAACACTACAATTTTGTTTAGAGCAAAATTTGAACATGATCAACATAATTTAACAAGAACTTTTCCCCAAAGTTTTCAATTTCATCCAAATACGCACTCAATTTTGGGACACCCCGTATGTGGTCCTTTATTAGATTTGATAAGAATTTGTTAATTTGTTTTTGAAAATTTAAAACTTTTTTCTTGATCTGTTTCTAAAACATCAATGAATTTCGAAGAGTTTTCTAGAATGGATTAACTTCTTTCAAATAGTCATTACGATTCATAATGGCAACTTCGTTTCCTTTATCTTGCCCACTAAGAGTGATTTTGCGATAAATTGGTCAATATAGTAAAGTCATCCTTAAACAGCAGATTTATGCCCTTGAACGTCAGGCTTTTAACTTTGTTACAAAGTTCATAGGAAATGTTTGAGTATTTTAATTAAAACTGTTTAAATTTACTTAATCGCGCGGGGGATTGTGTCCTTACATATATCTTTTTTCAAATGGAAGAAAAATGAAAGACTATTAAAAATGAGGCCTAGTGGACGGGCGACTCCTATGCAATGTTTCGAAATGAAGGTTAAGCTTGGCTGTTTTTTTTTTGCCAATTCCGGTGAAATAGTGGACCTGCTCTCCCTCTCTCTCTCTCAAAAAAAAAAAAAAAAGCATTCCTTAATAAGATAGAACGCCATTTGTGGGCAACACATCCTGGTCTTGCAGACAAGCCCAAGGCATTTTGAAACAAAAAGACACTCACGGAAGCAGCTAAGTTGGACAGTAGCGGAGCAATTCGGCAACAAACTTCACAGGTTGTTGAGGCTTTCTATTAGATCGCTATGTTGATTACACAGAGTAAGAAGAGCCATAACATCGGAGAGTCTGTCATAAAACCAAGTATACTCCGTGCAGCAGAACTCGTTCAGAGTAAAGCTAGTACAAACAAGCTTTGATTTTTTTTTGTTTTTGACATCTAGTGTGACGAAATGCTGACAGAAATCATTGTTCTCTGCTACTGATGTATGTTCGTTTCATGTCAGGCAACAGCTTAAAAGAGAAAATGCTCTTCTGTCACCCCACGGAAAGTTGTACAACAGCAGAAGCTTATTTTATGATGTATCAAACTTTATTTATTCATTTAGATAAACCAACTTTGGTAGACTCGCTGGCAGGGGGGTACATTGATTGAGCTCTAGACCCTCTTGGTCTGCAGTGTAGATTCATTACAAGGGTGCTGTAGAATCATACTGCATACTCTATCATGATGCCTTAGTATCCAGAACTTTACCTGCTGAAATAATCAAGGTAGTCAACTCTATCAATGTTGGAGGCTTAAATAGTTGTCTCTTCAGACTTCTGTGTATGGGCATGGAATCTGAACAACAAGCCTTGCTTTCTTACACAAAAGTACGGCGCTTTTTTGTTTAGGGGACACAAAGCAAAAATGGCTGGTAACGTCACCAGCCAGAAAGGTCGACTGGCCACTGTAACTCCATAATAATATTCTGCTTCGCTTGGACTTGGTTCAGAAAATGTATAAAGACATAAGAATTTCAATCCTTTAAAATAATAATTTTTTGCTGCTACTTTACTTTTCATTTGCACTAAATCAGATTCAGTTGGTCCATTACATTTATTTTTTAGGTTAAGGTTAGGTTAAGTTAGGTTATATAACCAAAAAAGTACCCAAATCGGGAGTTTTGTCTTTATAAGACACACTCATGGATCATATGGCTGTCTTACAGGCAGCAACCTTAGTGATGTCACCAGCCTATTTTTCGTTTGTGTCCCCTAAACAAAAGAGCGCCAAAAGTACGATAGTTATCAAAGGGAAACCTGCTTGCACGGCTTTATGAACTACGAGGACAAGTAGCAATGTTTCTAGATTCAGAGCAGAAGGAATATCTCCATGACAAGTTCAGCGGGTGGACATCTTCAAGGCGTTGAATGCTCTCAACCATAAAGTACAATACAAAAAACATCAACATCATCACACACCACGGAACCAACCGAACCTTCATGGCCAGACTCGGCCACTGGAGGTGTCAAATTCAGCAGGGCAATACAACCAGTTTTAGTAACTAGTATTCTGCCCTGATTCAGAGTAACTTTAGTTCTAAGGTTAAGAAACAAATAATCGCTTATCTAACTCACCTGACAACATAATTCATCAGATATTTTCCCTATATAGATGGGAAGCATAAATCCTATAGAAATTTCATCAGGAATCTATTTCAATGTGAAGTGCTGATGTTTAGGATAGAGTGCAAGAGGAGTATCGTGATTTGAAGTTCAACTCCACAGCTAAGGAAGATTTAAAAGAACTGGGTCTTGAGATGTTCTGAGTCACGTAACTTCTTGTTTACATTCTGATATCATATCAGGCTCTTAAATTCTAACTAGGTTCCGATGCACTTTTTGTTTCTGTGACGTTGCATTTTCCACGTCGTTCGTTGTTGTCAAGACCAAGTAAAGAAACGCTGAATGTTGAAGGGGACTTACGCTGTGCACTATATGGCATTCAACCATACATTAAAGATCTAGTAACTAATAAGCAGTGCCAAGTATCTCATTAATTCATACTCGATAAAAAGAGGAAACCACATTATTGCATTTTTATTTAAAATCTGGGAGAAAATGTTTTTTAATTCACGAAGGGGTGTTGGAGAGGACTAATTCGTAGAAAGGCAAGGTAGAAAAAAATTAAGAACCACTAATACTGACTAATGCTTCTAATTTTAATATTTACCCGTCTCTTTAAACTTGATCCCATCATAAAAAAGCTCATTTTAAATGAAATTGTGCATTTTAACCAATAGCTCTTTCTTTATTTTCATTATTTGGGGCTTATTTAATAATGTATGTTTATATATTTATGTTTATAATGTATGTTTATTTATATTTTATGTGAAATCGCTATTCAAATTTATCTCTGTTTCTCTTTCTCTGGTATTTTGTTGGAGATTTTATCTAAGTGATTTTAACCTTCCTGTACCTGCCGTTAATCCATCATTTTGATCATTCTTTATCCTTTTATATATTTTTTGTCTCATTACCTACGCCTTCTACTATGATTTTAACCTTCAGTTTTTGCTTCCATGGGCGGAACTTTGCTTACTTTTCCTCTTCACATATATATACTGATTCTTGTTACTATCATAGTCTGTTACGCATCGTCTGTAAAAGAAGCAATACCATGGCTGAATATAATCCTCCAGAATTCGGAAAAGGCAAGATGTGCTGATGGGATTCACTCCAGGAGTCCAATGCGAAGATCTCCGAGTGTTTGGGTGTCAATCTAGGGATGACAGCGAGTATCAGGAAATAGTTGGATGAGTTAAGGTGTGACTATGAGGGTACGGCTCCTCGAAAACCTCACTCTAAGCGTTCTAATAAAAAAATAAACCCCGAATTTGTCAAAGAGATCCAGGCCATCATTGACAACGATCCCAGGGAGACAATGAGCTCGATGACCAGGGACAAGGGACTGTCAGAGTATCTCATCAGGCAGTAAGTAAATGAGTAAATCTACTCTTACCTATACAGGATTAGAAAGGGTCAGATTCGGGGTTTATTTTTTTATTAGAACGCTTAGAGTGAGGTTTTCGAGGAGCCGTACCCTCATAATTTCTGCCAGGAACAGGTGGTGAACTCGTTAAAATTACACCAGGCTTGTTTTGCCCCCGAAAGATGTACCGAGGGTCATGAAGACCAAGTTCCCTGTCCACGTTATAGTATTTGGTGTAGTCAGTAGCGAAGGCCACGTGATGCCCCCGTTTATCTTCCCGGAGGGATACCTCAAGTGCCAGGTAAGAGTTGATGCCACTCTGGATCTATGAGATGGCCGTCGGGAGACCGGACGACCCGCAGTAGGACTCTCTACCATGTCACACAAGCAAGAAGACCCAGTCTTGGTTGTCAGAAAATTTCTTTAACCATATCACTCCGAACATCTGGTTTCCTAATCACCCAAACTGCTCCCCTTGTACTATTATTTGTAGGGTGTGGTTGAGATAGAAACCAACAAGTTCCCATGCACCATTAAAGGTAGAGCTTAGGTCTAGGATCACCAGATTCTGACGCCGCTGGGAGGACATGGTTGTGGCCGACGGCGATTTCATTGAATGAAATATATGGTATAATACTTCAAGTCTTAACATGTAAGTTCACGTTTTTAAAGTTTTGAACTGAGAAAATATTTCAAAAACTAAGTTCACGTTTTAAAGTTTTCAAATGAGAAAATATTTCAAAAACTAAGTTCACGTTTTTAAAATTTTGAACTGAGAAAATATTTAAAATATTTCCAAAACTAATTTCAGGTTTTTAAAGTTTTGAACTGAGAAAATATTTTAAAAATTAAGTTCACGTTTTTAAAGTTTTGAACTGAGAAAATATTTCAAAAACTAAGTTCACGTTTTTAAAGTTTTGAACTGAGAAAATATTGCAAAAACTAAGTTCACATTTGTAAAGTTTTGAACTAAAAATAGTTTAAAATATTTCAAAAACTAAGTTCGCGTTTTTAAAGTTGTGAACTTGAAATAGTTCAAAATGTTACCAAGAATGAGTTCACGTTTTAGAGTTTTGAACTCTAAATAGTTCAAAATATTACAAAAACTAAGTTCACATTTTTTCCGTTTTGAGCTTAAAATAGTTCAAAATAATACGAAGACTAAGTGACGTTTTTAGTGTTTGAACTTAAATTAGTTAAAAATATTACAAAAACTAAGTTCACGTTTTTAAAGTTGTGAACTTGAAATAGTTCAAAATGTTCCCAAGAATAAGTTCACGTTTTAGAGTTTTGAACTTTAAATAGTTAGAAATATTACAAAAACTAAGTTGACATTTTTAAAGTTTGAACTTAAAGTATTTCCAAATATTACACAGACTAAGTGCACTTTTTAAAAGTTTTGAACTAAAAGTATTTGCAAATATTACAAAGACTAAGTTCACGTTTTTAACGTTTGAACTTAAAATAGTTGATAATATTACAAGGACTAAGTTAACGAATTGAAAGTGTTGAATTTAGAATAGTTAAAATAATACAAAGACCAAGTTCAAGGTTTAAAAGTTTTGAATTTAAAATAGTTCAAAATATTACAAAGAATAAGATAACAGTTTTCAAGTTTTGATCTTAAAATAAGTCAAAATAATACGAAGTCTAAGTATTGTTTTTAATGTTTTGAACTTTAATTAGTTTAAAATATTGCACAAAGTAAGTTCATGTTTTTAAAATTATAAGCCTAAAATAGTTCAAATAATACAAAGACTAAGTTCACGTTTTTAGTTTCAACTTAAAATAGTTCAAAATGTGAAAAAAGGACTAAGTTCACGATTTGAAGTTTTGAACTTGGAATAGTTCAAAATGTTACAAAGACTAAGTTCAGGTTTTAAAGTTTTGAACTTCAAATAGTTCAAAATGTTACAAAGAATAAGTTCACATTTTTTAAGTTTGAACTTAAATATTTCCAAATATTATACAGACTAAGTTTACGTTTTTAAAGTTTTAAACTTAAAATAGTTAAAACATTATAAAGAATAGATTTCTTGCAGTCCAACAGGATTAGTAATATATTTAGTACACTAAAAAGGATGTCCTAAAAGTTAAAGAACGCATTTATTAGAATTTCGTGTTGTTGCGCGCTTGCTTAATGTCATAAATATTAACCGTAAAGAAGCTATGCTGTATCCCTTTGTTTGTCCACCTTAGTTGCACAGTGAGAACCTTTGCACTTTGTAAGGAAATCGATATCCCACCCTCAAAACAGAGGCCTTGTTCGGTAACCGCAACGTCCTGACATTTTGGCGCTGTAACACTGTTACTTAACCCCTCCCCCTCGCTCCCCTCGCCTCGAGGATTACCAGAAAGGTCTCCCACAACCACATAATGCACGTATCATCACATTTCGGGTCCGGCAAGCCTAACATTGGTTAAACCGGCAATATTTCCCCTAAAAGTTGGTATTTAATTTCACTTCATTGACGAAATTAGAGGAGCGTCGACCAAAGGCCAGAAGGTGCCTTTAGGGCTAAGTGAAAGACACTCGGAGAAGCACCGTGAGAGGAGGAGGCTTAATTCCGAAGACCTCATCTCCCCTCGTTCCTCTACCCCAGTGGGGTGATGAAGTATATATGCCGATAACTTTAAAAGAATTGGAAGATCGAGTTAGTCATCGAGACATCAAAGTCCGGCTAGAGGCCCGGCAACCAACGAAAGGGACCTAGAAGAAACTCATCCTGAGCCAGTTCCTGGTGGTCACACCAAAAATTGGCATCTTGTCTCATGAAGATCGAGTTTGTGATCGAGACTACGAAGTCCGGCTAAGTGCCCGGTAACCCTACGGAAGGAACACTGAAGCTCATGATGAACCAGTTCCTGGTGGTCACACTAAAATTTAAGTTAGCTTGTATTGATAAACAAGCTCAACTATCTCTCGTCAGAGAAACCCCTTATCTTGGTTTACAACAAAACCCAGAGATAGTCCTCGCCATTGAGGAATACCTCAAAGTGAACTTCTTCAAACACTCCCCATTCGTCAAAGGATTCACTCGTTTGCTCATCGATCGCCATTGCGAATTATTCCAAGATTAACCAGAAGATTGGAAGAAGCATACTTTCCCTGTTCCGTTGTTGAAATCATCTTACCAAGACAACGTACTTAACGCCATCCGTTGCCCGTACCGAATTCATCTCTGGTTCTTTAATCCTATTCCCGCGCCAGACAAGTATCTGGAAGGTCTGTGAATACGTCCACGCGTCTGCCCGCAAACAAAATTCTTGCGTCTACCTAAAAAGTGAGGCCAAGGTCAGTCCCCAACCAGATTCCCTGGTGGTTGGTTTAAAAGGTAAATAAATTCCATTATCTTTTTTTGAAGGTCAATTAGCGTTCAAAATTAAAGTGAGCTTTGGGTCAATCATTACTGTATATTCATTTGTGTAATTTAGTAAGTCTCACTTAAACTCGTTCAATTCATAACTGTGTAGTTGGTTTTGTTAGATTTCATTTTATTTTTCATGTTGTAATTAAAGGTCTAGTTTCTTAGAAGTATCGAATTCAATCCTCGAAACACTGAGCATGGAACTAGAAACCCTCAAAGATTAAAAATAACGTAATAATAATATAATATAGCCCTCTTAGAGAAAAATTACTCAAGGAGTTTTTGAAGTACGTAACAAACCTATAAGTACGTACACCACCACTCGGTCCTTCCAATACCACGACACACTTGTTGGCGGACGTCAGTGGTCGTTTTATTTTCGCTATGATGCGTCACTTGTGTCCAAAGATCCCGGTACTGTGACGACAGAACTGATGATACAGTTGTCTATGCTGTCTCCGAGGCTGATAAGAAACCCCGATTGCCGGGAGCATTTTTTTAATACAGGGTTTTGAAAAAGTTCTGTTACACTCGGGTTTTTTTTTTAAATCTTTCGAGAGGTTTACGTGTGGGTTCGAACAAATTTAAAGGTCTACTTTTTTCCAGCATGAGTCATTAAAACATATTTTCCATTGTGTGCAGATGTGTCGAGATCGAAGTGAACAGAATCGAGATCTTTCTCTTCTGCGCGATAGCCACAAGTCCGACATCGTCAAGCAGTTGAACGTCAGTCGGATGATTGTCTACGGAAAGGCTCAAATACGGGGAAGACCTCAAAGATCGACCTCGTTCACGTTCAGACAGACCTCAAGTTGTCAAGCGCCTGGTTATGAGGAAGGCTTTTGAAGGTGCTCCGAAGCTCGAAGTGACAGCGATCGCGAAGAAGAAGAACATCTTGGTCGTCACATTGTCCAGGGCCGTCAGGAAATCGAGGACGTGGAAAGGCATCTTCTTACCGACCGGATGCGAGAACAACGTCTGGAGTGCTATCGCCGCCTTCTCGACGATTTGGAGAGTCGTGGCAATCGAAGTCTCGTTACAGGCTCACCGTGACTATTTACAGGGACATCTTGCCTACCAAATCCTGCCCTGGATAAGAAAGAACACGAAGAAGACGGAATATGTTTTTCAGCAGGACCATGTCCCGGCCTAGACGGCCAAGACCGTCTGCGGTCAAACCTGAACTTCTGGTCAAGGGACTTTTGGCCGTCGCAGTCGCCCAACCTCAATACCCTCGACCGCAGTGCGTGGGTGCATTTCTCGTGCAAGGCTTGCAAGGACCGTCGACCGCGTGTGGGCCAGCATGAGGAAGAACCTCGTCTACAACGTGTGCACAGCGGCTTCAGGTCTCGCCTGAAACACGTGCTCAACTCCGAGGACGGCCGCATTGATTAACACTACCATATAAACACACATTTATATGATAAAACACTAAAAACGTACCTAACGGCATCAGAGCTATCAGTTTGTCTTTGTTGAGAGCTGTAACGAGTATAACAGGATTTTTGCCATACCCGGTACACTCCAATGGCTCATTTGTTGCATCGCTTTTGCCGATTCGGTATCTAGGGAGATCCACGCGTCGGTTCGATCTATAATCGACATTTTATCAGAAGCATCGTTCTCATTCTTTCAGGATTTAGCGACCTCATTCGAACGTCTTGAAGCGACTCTGATTAATTCATTCAACATAAATTGAATAAATGATTGGAAGAGCCTCATATTATGTAGACGACCTAGAATTCTCAGGAAAAAGGAAATTAACTTAGATAATGGACAACATGGGATGCATTGTTCCCCATAATCTAATATTGGTCATTTAACATACTTGTACATTTGAGCGAAATTGTTAATCTAATCATTATCATCATCATTATCATCACTAACTTTATTATTTAAGAAGGGAATTTTTTTGAGTATTTGAATAATAATTTCATCTTAGTTTGGTTATGACATGTTTTTTTTATTAGTTATTTCTAATAATTCTTTTATAATATCAAAAAAACAAAATAGTGAAGTTCAGAAATAAATATAAGTATCGAAATTTTGTGAATTTTTTAAAACTCAAAGAATTACAAATGGTGAAGTTCAGAAAATTTATTTTTATATATCTTCTTATCCATAACTTTATAATTTAAGATGGGTATTTTTTGAAAATTTATAAATGGATATTTTTGCTTAGTTGATAAATGACTTCGGGGGTTTTGGATTGAAATAGTTAAAAGATCAAGAAGAAGAAGAAGAAGAAGAAAAAGAAGAAGAAGAAGAAATAGAAGATGAAGAAGAAGATGAAGATTAAGATGAAGAAGGAGAAGAAGAAGATGATGAAGATGAAGATCAAGAAGAAGATGGAGATGAAGATGAAGATGAAGATGAAGATAAAGATGAAGAAGAAGATGAAGAAGAAAAGGGTGTTCAGGGTGTTAAAATAAAGTCTATAAAGGGTATCAAAAGATGCGGTTAAGATTAGCAAATAATGTCGTAGGCCACACCCCCACAGGGGTGCCTGTGTAACCAAGCTCTTCCTGTTAAGGAAGAGAACAGCGGCTTGTATAACTATATTTGAGCAACGTGATATTTTGAAAGGGGGAAAATTTAATTTAAAGTTCCTTTTTAAAATTATTATAATTGGCGAAGTTCAGAAAATTTATAAAAATTTAACCATGGCTGCTTTTTATTAGATTTTAAATTTTAATCTTAGTAACGAAGCGCAAGCTACCCCTGTAGGGGAAAGGGGGGGGGGCGAAATCATTGCCTGGTTTTTGTATATTTAGTGTATGAACATTCGAGAATTGCGGGTTCAAGTCTCTTCCGGGGCAAATTGGTTTTTGAGGGCTTTCCATAAGACATGACTAAAATATTATAAAAAAAATATTTTTCTTCATATCTGTCGACAGTTTTATTCCCTTTTGTGTTAATTATTTCCTGATTTGTTGAAATAGCATAGAATTATAGTCCTTAATGTATGGTATGCTACTCTTGTACCGGTTCCAAGGACATTCATGGCGCCAGAAATTACCAAAATAATTGTCCGATCAACAAGTACCCATGTTTGTTCTTTCATCTAAAACAGAATAAAAATTGTTACATCGATTTGATTCAAAATTGCCGCCAAACCTTTCTCTGAATGTTGAATCGGTATATCGTCTGCAGCAGACTAACTAATAACGACACTTTAGATGCAAGTTTCAGAACTTTTGAAGGTTTCTAAATGTAAATTTTCTTTATATACAAAAGAGTAATGAATAGAAGTTGGATGTATTTATTAAAGTTTTGGCCTCGACTGGCCAGAGGCTGCCTCTTATAGGCTATTGATTAGCCTTTTGCAGACTGCAGACCCCTTCTTTTCTTATGTTCTTATGCCATTATTTATATATATATGATATATATATATATATATATATATATATATATATATATATATATATATATATATATATATATATATATATATATATATCACGGTAACCGATAATCGATAACTGGCTATAAATTTATCGCCCGATAAGGTGATAACCGATAAATCGATATATCCAAAATTCCGATACTAGCGATAACGATATTGATATTTTAATTAAAAAATCGATAAATCCAAATCTTTTTTTATATCTTTATTTTAGAAAACTTAGAAAAATCTTAGAAAAAAAATTAGAAAAGTCTTAGTAAAATCTTAGAAAAAACTTCAAATTCAATGTTTAGGAAAAATATCTAAAGTTGCACAGCCACAGTCTATACCACGTTCTGCAGCATGTTCTCCTTCATAAACATGAGCATGTTGAAGTTTTCATCAGACAGGGAGCCCCTCTTAGCCCTGATGATGTCCTTGCCAAGTGAGAGTCAGCGATGAGCTCCTCTAGGTGGGCGTTGGCAGCCTCAGCCTCAGCCTCAGCCTCAGGAGCGCGAGTCTCTTCTTCCTGGTGGTCATCCAGATCAGAGACAAATTGGACAAATGCTTTTTGAAAATTGACAGCATTGTCTGTGGTTCTCATGAAACAAATAAAACAAATTTTGTTTTAATTTATTATTATTATTTAGTCCATAGGTGGGCGTTATCGCGATAACGATATCGGGTTATCGGTTATCCAATATTTTTTTCAGCGTTATCGATTCATCGGTATCGCCTATACTTTGGGTTTCAAACTAGCGATAATCGATAATTTCAGTTTTTGGTTCCAGTTAAGCACAGGGGTGAGACGCGCGTGCCTTGGAGGCAGAAATAGGTAGGTCCGAAGTTTTTTTCTAAGATTTTTCTCATTTTTTATAAGATTTTTCTAAGTTTTCTAAGATAAAGATAAAAATAAAGATTTGGATTTATCGATTTTTTTATTTAAAATATCAATACGTTATCGCCAGTATCGAAATTTTAGATTTATCGATTTATCGGTTATCACCTTATCGGGCGATAAATTTATCGCCAGTTATCGATTATCGGTTATAGCCGATAAGGTTATCATTATCGATGTATCGGTTATCGTGATGATTTTGTCGTTATCACGCCCACCTCTGTTATTTACTAATATTTAGTTATAGACGATAATTTTATCTATCGGCTATCGCTACTTCATTAAAATTACAATATTCAAGAATTCTGAAACAAAAAATATAATAACTTACATGGTGACCTTGTCCTCTATCCCAAACTGGCTGTGGATTTTCTCCATGAAATGGGCGAGTACAAGATGGTTGTGGCTCCCCATGATCCTTTCGCAGGCCAGGACAGCCATCTTCCTGTCCATGGTGTTTGGGTCCAGCCAGTGCACAGTCATACCCAGGTACCACTTCCAGTTAGCTGACCAGCAGTCAGCTGTAGTGCCCACCCACTTGACTTGCTCCAGTTTGCTAAAATGTAAGCATAACGGTAATTGACTTCATTAATCATTATGTATTGGAGTTATTTTTTAATACAATATATAATACAATATTGATTACTGACTATATATATATATATATATATATATATATATATATATATATATATATATATATATATATATAGCGTTATTTTATAATACAATAGTAAGAATATTTGAATACTGTTTCTTAGTTTTTTAACTGGTGAGGCTCTCCTTCATCTCCTCATAGGTTTTGAAGATCCTCTTCCCCAGCGTCCTCCTGGAGAGTACCTCTTTCTTAGGGTTGAGGGTGTGGACCATGACCCTGAAGCTCTGACTGTCCACAATCTGCAGCGGCAGCATGTTGTCCACCACAAACCTGATAATTGTCTTGTCGACGGTGAACTGCAGGACGGCGCTGCACTGGGCCATGATGCCAAAGGTCTCGGCGATGGACATCTGCCGCTGCTTCTTGTTGGTTGACCCGCCGTCGTCTGACTGACCAGATCGATTTCTGCTGCGGCCGCCAGTCCCAACGTTGGCCTTGCAAGCTTCATCAACTTGTTTTGCCTTGCAAAGATGAATCCTGTTGAAGTGGTTCTTCAGGTTGGTCTTGGTGCCCTTGTTCACCTTCACCTCAGTGATATTGAGGAGTAAGGACAAACACTGGAAGATGTAGCTGTCGCCCACAATCTTCTTGTACTTCACCCACTTGCTAAGGAATGGCCAGGGTGACTCATAAGCTTGTGTTCAATCTTGTATATGCTGCCAATGAATTCAAAAACTGAACAAAGAAGCTGACAAATAAATTTTTTAAAATCATTTAGTGCGTGAGTTTTTTTTTTATCAAGTCACCTTGAAAGTAAGATTTTATATAATCTTTAATTAAAGCTCATCAAATTATGACATAGAGATATGAGGTTGCAAAAAAGTCATCACCCTAGTGAACATGTCAACATTGAAAGCCATAAAGAGTGGACAAAAAACGTCCGAAATAAAGTGAAAGTGCAAAATACGAGTGTATAAAATATAACGATAAGCCCAAAAGTGAATTAATAAATAATGATAAAATAATTGATAATACCAATGTTTTGGAAAAGTGCGCATAGAAAGTGTGTGTTAATTAATTTACGAAATATATCTAGTATGAAATTATCTATGGTGAAGTAATCAAATAAGTGACTTAAAATTAGATTAAAATCATCAGCTGGACTGAAATGGAATACTAAAAAGGTTTTTACAACAAAAGCGTAGAAATAATGTAAAGTACTTAAAATAATGTGTAAAAATATATGTAAATTTTTCAGGAATAATTTTTTTTAGAACTATTAACTCTTAGGAGTATATGTGAAATTTGTATCGTATATAGCTAAAAAAATTGATTTCCACGTCTTCGGGTACCTTGATCTTCCTACTTATACTTATAATTATTTATGCAAATGTTGAATATTATATCGTCAACCTAGATAGCGTATGATACAATATTCTTCACGTATAAACTTTGATTGATTGAAGGGATTTTTGAATAATGAATATCGTAGGCCAAAGGAAACGCTTCTCACGCAGGATGGAAAATAAACGCAACGAGTTTTTAGAGAAAATAATATATATATTAGAGATTAACAAAACAGATTATAATAAGTTGAATTAGGCAAGGTTGAACTTGAGTTGAAAATAACTTCGCGTGACGAGGTGAAGTGTGACGTATATATTTTGTAAAGGGATGTTGAATGTGGGAAATGATTTTGATGTAGCGAATGAAATCGTTTTTGCTGTAGCGACTATAATTACTGAATTGGGGCTGTAATGAAAGTGTGAATAGGAATTAAGATCTCTCTCTAGTATGGGGTGATTTTAGAGAATCAGTGAAGAGGGAAGTTTTTGACATAACTTAATATGAGGGCGACGCGAACACAAATGAAAGAGTCTTTTCGCGTTATTTCACAAGTGGTGAAATGCGTGTGTTTGTATGTGCGTGAAATTCTAAGAGATGTTGTTTGCATCTGTTCGTTAAATGAAATCAGTTTATCATCACGGAATGATTGAATTATTAAAGGTTACAAAAAATAAAGGAATGAATTAAGTTATACATAAATTACATGGATGATTGAATTGACAAAAGTTAAGTAAAATAAATGAATTATTTGAGTTTTATACATAATATATATTTAAGTTTCCAAGGAGGATTTATTTTATTATAGGAATGCCCAAAGGGAATTGCTATAGTAGCTGTTCTACGTCTTGATTTTCTTGGCAAATAACTATGAATCCAGATGGTGTCTCAATACATTTGATTAGTGGTATTTCCAGATCAGTAAATATGTATTGCGCTACCACAGGTGGTGTTTTTTTGCCTCCCTTTGGGTATGAGTTTAAGGGGAAGCCTTTTGAAGTCCGGTGGGTCCAACTTCCCTGGGAGTCGTCCCCTCTCCGAAAAGAGGGGTTCTTCTGTCGATCTTCAGCTGTGGAGATTTTATCCAGTCTCCACTAGTGGAGACTATCTCGCCTACCTTCAAACTTTCGCACTCTCCTTGGTCAATCCTACTTATCTGGGCCTAGCCCCAACAGCCAACAGCGGTCCACAGTTGGGTTCTAGCTTGTGACCGAGAATATGCCCCCCTTTTCTGACCCCATAATGGGGTCTCCTGCAAGGTTTTACTATACCTTACTACCAACTGCAACTCAGACATTGCCAGTGACCAAGTTATGTAGTGCTAGTGAGAAGTAATTTTGAGGTAAAAAGTATGAATAAAGTGGACCCCCCTTCGGGAGGAAGGGGGGCACTTCGCTCAAGAGGAACAGGAGGAATATCCAATCAGCCCCAGGAGCGCACGCATATATTTCTTCTTAGAAGTTTTCTTGAGAAAGGCGTTTTTAGGTCCTACCTAAAACCTTCCCTCCTTTACCTGAGATAGCCTTTAGCAGTTCGCAGCGAGAGAGCAAGTGTACAGACTGAGTAAGTCAAATAGTCAGTAGGTTAGAGATAGTTAGAATATAGCATGAGAGTTGTTTTTTTGTAAATTATTGTTAAGGGGAGGAGGTTAGTGTGTGTGAGAGTATAGAAAAATAAAATTGCCAGGTTACTGGCTGATCTCTTTCTTTTGATGTTTCTTTTTTTATGCTCTTCTAATTGCTTTGAAGATTGTTTTTTATTGGTTGCTTCTAAGTTTTTTGTTCTTTGTCTTCTTTATTGTCAAAATCTTAATTTTGTTGCTTGGGGTACCTTTCGGTAACGTACTTCTAATTCGATTACAAATTCGGTATTATTACTGTTCATCTTTGCTTTCCTTCCATATATATGTTAGGTTGTTCTAAATTCCTTTAATTTATGTAGTTATGTCCCTGTTCTTTGTTTTTAGCCATTCCTGCCTTTGTGATAGTTTTTTCTTGTTGCCGATTTATATTTCCGTATTGCATTGCTTTAGTTCTCCATCTGTCGCTATTCAGGTGTAGTATTTTGGGTTTGGTTGTCTCGTTTTTCATTTTGCCTAAATTATCTTGTTTCTAATTATTTCTTTGCTTTGGGGTTTTTCCACTTGCCGTTTGTTATTTTTTCGAAGATATCCTTCTTGATAATTTTGACGTCGTTGGGAAGATCCTTATTTTGTTTTGTTCTAGTAGTTTTTGGATAATCCTTTCGTCATGGTCTGTCATGTAATTCCAATGGCAGACGCCTTTTTCGAAACCTTTATTTATATCGTTCAATTTAGTCCCTTTGGATAGGGGATAGGCCTTGTTTACGAAGATCTTAAGCTTGAACTCACTTGCTTCGTAACGACAGCCTTCCTCTCTTTCCGTTTCGGTTTCCGTGTCGGTTTGTGTGTCCCATTCGGTTTGGTTCTCTTTAGTTGGGTGTTTTCTTGTTTTCTTTTGGCTCTTCTTTCCCTCTTTTTGTTCATTCTCTGAAATTTCCGTTTCTTTTTCCTCTTCGATTGTTTCCTCGTTTTCTTCCATCTTTGCTCCTATGTTCAGCATATCTTTTACCTAAAGGGTTTTGCCCGCCATTACTCCAAATACTAGTGCCGAGGGGGGGAAGGATCACATATTTCTAACTTGGCTTTTCTTAAGAAGAAGATTGAGCATTTCCGAGAAAGTCCCCGGTTGTGCAATATTTTGGACGTGTGTGTACATAATGCAGGCTAGAATGTCCAGGCCCGTTCCCTCGTTCACATTGATGTTAATTTTTGGTTCTTGGGTCTCCTTTATTTCCTCTACCGTAGCTTTTGCTACGCTAGCGTAGGTTTGGTTTAGTTTAGAGTCCTTTTCTTTCTTTTGTTTCTGCTTTTTCTTGTTTATGATTTCGTTTCTTTTTGGACAGTTTACTGCCATAGTCCTGCGTGGACCCTGGCAGTTCATGCACTTTTTTGTGATTTTTGTGAAGGTGTGGTTAATGCCTCCGCATTCCGAGCATATTTTTTTGTCCTTATTTGGGCAGTTCTTTGTTACGTGCTCTTCTATGGCGTAGCACTGGAAGCAAGTTTGTACATTGATGAATTTTTCTATCTCTTTGCTGTCGGGAGGAATTCTCATTCCAAAGGCTAAGATCCCGTTGGTGGTAGCCTTGTTCGCCATTTCCGCCGTGGCGCAGATAACTTTGAACACGTGCGCGTGATGTCCGGATTTTATGACTTCAGTTATTTTCAGCTGCTGTATTTCTCTTTCAATTTCTTCCTCCAGTTCCTCTTTTGTGTGGGACCCCACATAGAGCTCTACCTTGTGGCAGACGAAGGACTGGTTTGCCAGAAGTTGCGGTGGTAGTTTCGGGGTTAGTCCAATTTTCTTCAGTGCCTTTAGTCCGTCGGGTGCTACCAGGCGTTCTATCTCATTTTATTTGTAGCATAGGGTCACGTATGCGTTGGGGAACTATATTAGTTTGGTTAGGGTGATCTTCAATTTGGTGTATAAGGCTCTTATAAGTACACCTCTTTCGGGTTTTTGTGACCCGAGCTCGACTCTCAAAGGGAGCCTTTTGTACTCCATATTATTATCTATGTTAGTGAGGTGTTTTGGACCCTCCCCATTCCTTTGGCCCCGCCTTCACTAGTTTGGCTGTCAAGAATGAGTTGATGATGGATGAAATGATGGACCCAGGTGGGCTCCTCTCGAGGGGTGAAACGTGACGGACGTTTTGGGGGGTTAGCATTGAATCCCCTAGCGCTAACCGGGGGGGCCGTCTCCTCGATGGAGTTAAAAACCGCGGTTGCATCCGACATACGCCGAGACGGTTGTATGTCCCTCAGTGATGTTGGTGCCCCTCACAGGCGAAGTGTTTAAACTCTCCTGCGAAGGTTGCAACCCGGCCCATTATCCGGGGGCTCCTCTGAAACGGGTATCTGGCAGCGGGCTATTCATCAGACCTTCCTTCTCCCGTACCCCCAAGTATGCAATTGCAAGTGCACTGCATAATTGAGACGAGGTTGAAGTGACAGCGTCCACTAGTCAAGGCATAGTGCCAGGTTGGGGGTGGGGATGGGGGCTTAGGCGATCATGCTGAATATGATGCACCTAATTAAAAAATCTCTCTTCTCTCTTTTAGTACCCCCCGAATCAGGAGATTTTTGGTGTATGAAAGAAAAGGTGTGGGGACAATAGATGAAATTAAAATGAAAATAAAAATGAGGTGAGGTTGAGATGATCTTCTATCTTAAAATCTTCTTTTTCGTAAGCGTGAACTTTTCCATCCAGGTGACTTCCTTCGTATTTAATCTTTAAACCTCCGGGGCAAGAATCTCTTCGAAGGTGTTGCTTTCCCTGATTACTTTACCAAACGCGAGGGAGTCAGCGAGAGAGCGTTTCAAGCGGCGAATTCTCTAAATAGCCAGACAATGAATGAATGAATGATGTATATAGAAAGAACAGAAAGGGATCACTGTGTAACACAGGCGATCAGGTAGTCGTAGAGGAAAAGGGTAAGAAAATAACTTGAAAGGGATAGGAAGAGTTAATAGGTCGATGGCTAGACACCGATGCGTGGTGTAGTTGGGTGAGTCTCGGGGTGTTCGTGACTGGACGACGGTTGGGGGGTGGTCAAGAAGGAGGTCGTGTCTGCATAGCCGGAAACGCGCTATTCATGATACTCTTAACTTATGGGTTGCGGGTGTTCATGGGCTGCGGGGTATCGCAGTACCATCGCAACATACCGTCTTACGTGTAGTGTGGTGTATATGGGGCCTTTGGCGAGTTTCCCCAATTGTTTTGTGAGTCTAGTGTGAACGTATGTGTTGAGAGATGCTAATTTGTTGTCGTCGTGTAGTGTAGTGTAGACATTCTCGCGTACATGGAAGAGCGACAAGCGCGCTTCAGAGTAGAGTTCTGAATGCGCCGAGCCTTCTTCTGCCACGTGACACTCACAGCTACGAGTGACAGTGGGGCGTACCTGAGAAAAGGTCGCACTAGTGTTTTATATAGGTGTAACTGTAGTTTCTTGCCCGCAGGGTAGAGCCTGCCTAGCATTTTGTTTGTGCGTGCGGCTCTTGCTTGTATTATGTGCTGGTGTATATCGAACCTAAGGGACTTGTCAAAAGTTACCCTAGGAGTTTTGTCTGCTGTGTGTAGTCGAGCCTTGTTGGGTTTAGGTGGTTCTTGCCTGGTGTGTGTGAGAAAATTTGTAGGTTATGCATGTAGTAATCTCTTGCGCCTAAATGTGTCATCTCTGTCTTCTGAGGATTCGTGGCAATCAGCCATTTATCATCGTATTCTGTCTTTTCGTCTAGTATTTTTTTTGCGTGGTACGCGATCTCGTCTGGTCCTCGGCCGCTGAGGAGAATGGTCTCGTCATCGGCGTAGGACACTGTGTATGTGGGACAGCATTTTTCGGGTGGGCGTGGGGTGTCGTTTGTGTACATGATGTAAAGTGTGGGGGCCAGTACGCTTCCTTGGGGAACGCTTGAGCGTGGTGTGAAGGGTTGTGAGAGGGTATTGTTGTATTTTATGTGGCATCTCAGTTTAGTGAGATAGTGCGAGAGGAGCCTTCTAGTGCAGAGAGGTAACTCCGTATTGTTTGCGAGTTTCGAACGGAGTCCCTCGTGCCACACCTTATCAAAGGCCTTCTCCACGTCCTTGCTGATGGAGAGTCTTTTGTCGTACCTGGCGTTTTTTTATATTCTGTCATGAACGATGGTCACAACCGCTTGAGTAGAACAGCCCCTCCTGAACCCATATTGGTGGGGTGAGAACCAGTCCCTCTATTCCA
The DNA here is from genome assembly GCA_963969495.1 of Ceratothoa steindachneri. Taxonomy (NCBI): domain Eukaryota; kingdom Metazoa; phylum Arthropoda; class Malacostraca; order Isopoda; family Cymothoidae; genus Ceratothoa; species Ceratothoa steindachneri. The sequence goes on along the minus strand of OZ018331.1, from coordinate 31,722,334 downwards.
GGTAGTCCCGTAGGTGGCAGTTAATCATACGTTCGAGTATTTTGCCTAGGTGCTCTAATAGAGCAATAGGCCTGTAATCGTTTGGGTGTTTGGGGTCTTGGTTAGTTTTGTGTAGAAGTATGTTGTGAGAGACTTTGAATATTTTAGGGAAGTGGCCTGAGGCTAGTGAATCGTTGAATAGGTGTGTAAGTGTAGGCTATATGTTTGCGGGGAGGTTGTGTATTAATGCGGCTGGTAGTCCGGAGAAGGGGCCGGGTACGCGTTTTGGTGTTGTTTTAATATAGTGTTTTGTTTCCTCGACCGTGATGGGAGTGGTCAGTGTAGATGTGTAGTCGAGCAGCTCCATTCATATCAGGAGGGCGGGCTTTAGCTCGTGAGCGTGGGCCAGACACCACTCCTGGACTTCCTGGAAGTGCTCTTGCGCGTGTGGTTTGGGTGGGTTGTGTGTGTACTGTCTCCCAGTGGGACCTAAATGCGTCGAGGATGACGTTTCTGTCTGTGAGTGTTTGGTTATTTACTTGGAGGGTGATGGGTTTGGGTGGATCGGTGCCTAGAATCATTTTTACGCACCACCAGAAGAAGGAGGGGTCAGTGCAACGAGTGTCGTCCGCGATGCCAATGACCTCTCTCCATTGTCGGTTCCTATCTAGTTGCAAGCACTGTAGGATGCGGGCACGTAGGTGAGTGATGTTGTGTTGTCGTGGGCCTCTGGTGTAGTGATTGTTGTACTGTATGATGAGTCTCTGAGTGTGTACGGAATATGTGAAGTGTTTTATACATGTGTAGGTTTTGTGTGGTCTGTGGGGGTCGCGTGCGGCGGTTATAGTGTTCAAGATTGAGCACAAGTGGTTGTCTAACAGAACTAGATTGGTGTGGTTCAGGTCGAGGTTTTGTGGCGTGTTTTCTGTTATGTGTCTCTTGAACTCTTCCCAGTTCGTGTTTTTGAAGTCGAAGAGAGGTGGTGTGGGTATGAGTATGGGAGATGTGGATATGATAAGGCATATCGGCATGTGGTCAGGGAGTACGTGAGGACCCGGTGAGATGAGTGTAGAAGAGTGTAGCGTGGTCGTTGCGAAAGACCACGTCCGGAGACGTGGTACCTCCACGAGGACCGAAGAATGTGGGAAGGCCGGGCCGATGTGCTCGCAATGATAACGCTGGAGGGCACCGGCCAGGTACCTTAGAAAGGAGTGTTGGGTGTAGAGCGTTGAGGTTCCCCGCAAAGAAGATAGGTAGGTTGTGGTTTGATAGAGCCCAGAGTGGGACTTCTATGTTGAATTGTATGCGTGGTGGTCTGCAGGCGTGGCCACTAGGATCGGTCCGGAGCTTGTCTGTACCTTGCAGGCTAGAAAAGAGTCATCGTGTGTTTGGATGAGGGAGTGGTGTATAGAGCGCTTTATTAGGATCGCTGATCCTAGGTGCAGCGCTTGTGGAGTTAGATATGTGTGGTAGCCTGCAATGCGGAGTTTGTTGTTGGGAGGGTGTAGACTGATCAAGTTCAAGAGTATTATGTCAGGTCTTTGTGTGTTTAGGACCCAGTTGGCAACAGTATGGCGAATACCGTGCTAACTGCGTACGTTTAGTTGTGTTACGTTGAGGCGTTCTATTGACGTGGGCGGAGTGCGCGTGAGGTTGATTTAGCCGGGACCATTCACCTCTCCTTGGTTATTTACCAGGAGGCGTCGTGGAGAGCGAGTACCTTTACGCGTGTCGGCTGTGGTTTCATGGGAGTGGAGAGGTTGTCAATGGTGTTATTGGGTGGGCAGGACGAGGTAGAGGGGAGAGTATGTTCTGTGGAAGGAGGGTTAGAGATAGTTAGAGAGTGGGTGGTGGTCGTGGAAGGAGGGTTGGAGAGAGTAGAGTCTAGGAAGGGGGAGTTAGGAGCAGAGGAGGAGAGAGTAGAGCTAGTAGGGAAGGTGCAGATTATGAGAGGGGGGTGTCGGGAGAGAGTAGAAGTTTGGGATAGCGAAGATGGAGGGGTGGAAAGAGGAGAGAAAGGAACAGCAGGTGGGAAGGGGGGTCGGTTTACGCGTGGTTGTGTGTGGCGGGGGGGTTTCGTGGTGGAGTTTTTTGTTTAATGCGGAGTGTTGAGGAGGGTGTGGTGGGCTTGGGGGAGGTGGAGGAGGTGGCGGTTGTGATATCAGTGGGAGTGGGGTTGGAGGCTGTGAGAGGGGGTTTGGTGGCAATAGAGGGGGGCGGAGGCTGCCGAAGGAGGAGTTTTATTGGTAGGAGGGAGTTTAGGTATAGAGGAGGAAGGACTGGTAGCTGTGGAGGGAGGAGAGGAGGCGGGAGGAAGAGAGGTGGGAGCAGTGGGCAAAGTGGCAGGTAAGGAGGGTACAGTGGCGAGAGGGGCAGAGACAGAAGGGCAAAAGGAGGCAGGGACGTGGTGAAGGGGGGCAGGATGTGAGGAGGAGGTAGGTCCAGGTCCAGGGGGGAAGGTGTTCGTGCCTACCAGGGTGGGGAGGAGTGCGGGTCTCCTGTGTGTGTGCTCATCGATTAGAGCGAACACCTTCTCGGGGAAGGTGATCCGTTCTAGACAGTGCGAGGCGAACAGTGTGTTGAGTATGTTTACGTATAGTCGGGCGTTTCCCCCCTACATGTCGTTTGCCACCGTTGAAAGCGAGGCGGCCAGGTGTAGCTTTGGGTGTGTGGTCTCGTTGGGTGTGTGGTCTCGTTGTGTGTGTGGTGTGGGTGTCGGGAGTAGTGGGGTTCTCTGGTGTAGGGTGTTTGGGTGGGGGCAGGTTCGGAACATGTGGGTGAGTCTGGGTTGCTGCTGGGAAAGGGGGTTTCTGGGGTAGAACAGGGGGTGCTGTGGACAGCGTTACGCTGGCAGCAGCAACGAATGTTTTCTGTGAGGGGAGGAGGGGCGGAGTGTGTGGTTGTGTTGGTGAGTTGTGGACACCGTATTGCCACTACGGCGTCAGAGCGGGCTTTACTTAGGTAAGGGCATTTTGAGTTGACGGCGACATGGTCGCTGCCACAGTTTGTGCAGAGAAACGAGGTGGCTGTGCAGATGGTGTAGTGGTGGCCCACTACACTACACCTTGAGCAGACCAGGTCTGCTTGGCGGTTTCGTGTCTCGTGTTCGGTTTTGTAACACCGGTGGCACCGTCTGTGTTTTATGTTCAGCTGTGGCTCGACGTTATGTGGATGTGTTAGTGTGCCGCAGACCTTGCTGCCTTTGTCTAGCAGAAGTGTTTTGTTTTGTTCATCTGACAGTGTAATTACTGCACATTGTTTTGTACGGTTGTAATAGAAGTCTCTGATGGCTTCCTCCCCATACTTCTGTCTGAGTTGTGTGCGGAGGTCATCGGTGGAAAAAAGCCAACCATAGAGGGTTGGTCTTGAGGACTCATAGTTGGTGTTTCTTGTGTACACCGTCGGCTAGTTTTGTGTAAAGGTTTTGTGCAGCGAGTGTGTCAGAGGCAAGTTCCTGGAACTTGACTGCGTCCTCCTGTGAGCGGAAGACGAGTTTGTGGCCTGTGTGAGTCTTTATTATGTTTGTGATGGGGGTGTCATGTGTAGCGGCTAGGCTTCGAAGTGTGTGTTCATTGTTGGCAGTGGGTGTTTTTTCTGTTCTGTGTCGGAGTGTGAGTGTGGATGTATTGTTGTGTACCATTGTGGATCGGTTTTTGAAACTTACTTTCCTTTTTTTTGAGGGGGTTTCCCGCCCCGCCGATAACGACCTCGTGAAAATGACTCTGATGTGGTGATGATTAGTGAGTGAGTATCGACCTGGTTGGGCTGCTCAGAGGGTGTGAAAACATGGTAGACTTAATGATGACTGAAGCCTGAATCAACTGACTTAAGTCGGGGTGCCGCCCCCTCTATTGGGTTTGGGGTATTTCTCAGTTACGTCCGACATCTCAGAGAGACGGTGGTATCTCCCTCTGTGGTCTTGGACGGTGGCGCGGGGTATGGTATTAATCCTCACCGCGCTTGTAACTGAGTCCCAATCTAGGTTTGCTCCTTCCTCTGGGTTCCACAGTGGGCTAAGCCTCAGGTTTCTTTTCCACAAAGTTTGCAATTATGCACTTTCTAAGTTGAACGGCATAGTTGCAACGGATCTCTATGTGTAGAGTCATATTCGCAGAGCCAAGTCACGGCGGGGCAGAGATGGGGAGGGTTTAGTACGTCATATCACTATGGCGAGCCGGGGAAATAAATGAATTTTTATTCAGGGGGCGGGTCTTTTCTAAATCTCGTGTATTCCTCTCGAAATGATACCGTCCACGGTATGACTTGCTGAAATCACTGTTCTCAGTGAGAAGCGTCGAGGGAAATTCCGCGGGCCTTGCCTCCTGTATCTAAAAGATAGCAGGGAAACGCAGGGAGATCGTCGGAAACGCAGAGAGATGTGTCAGACAGCGAAGAAAATAGCAGGAGATAAAAGTGGACTTAGTCATGGGACCTACAGCTTAACGTGGAATCCAAGCCACGATGTGTCGCTTATCTCTAACTATAACTTTGAAGTTTCTCGTGGCCCCTGTCCCACGTATCTATTCTGAGTCCCGTGTGCCAATTTGATAGTAAAAACGAATAGATGTTCAAGGCTGACGGAAGTACGAGGTTTTCAAAGAGGGGCTAGTTACCTGGAGGTCAGGCTTATCTCTGTCCATTATAGGTAGTTATAGCTAACGTGATAAAGTTAGAAAATTTGTATTTGCGTGAGTGTCCCGTATTGATGTATTTATTTATTTATTTTTACATGTATATATTTTTAATATTTCTAAGTAGTGTTGGTATTTATGAGGCGTTCAAACCGTTATTAGTAAATATTCTTACTAAAAACTGATGTAGGTTTCTATCTCTCTATCTATTCTTTCGTATTCCTATCCTAGTTATAATTGACTATATGCTATACTCTGGTGTTGCTTCGATTATTTAATTACTCTTAATCGTCGTCGCGTATTATTCTCTTTCCTTGGACATTGGACATATAGAGTGGGGAATATAGTAGTAAAGGGTTTTAGTAGGAGAAATAGTGGGGAAAAAATGGGAAAATTGATAGAAAAGCGAAAATGAAAAGTAGAATGAAAGACAGATCCCTGGCGATAGGCACCTCTGGCTTTCTTTGTGTTTTGGAATAATTTTTTTGTTATAAATATAAATATATAAAGGGCATTCAAGCCGTTATAGCAGCGAGTATTTAGAACCCTACTGCTTTTGGTAAAGACTTTTTATCTTCTTATCTGGGTTGTTTACAACCTGATTTTGAATTGTTTTTCATTAGTTTGTTTATTTTGTACTTTTTGTTGTTTATGATGCTTTTGGCGAGTTAATCGCGCTAAAGTTTGGGTGGAAATTTAGAAAATTAGCACTTGGCTAATTTAGTGAAAAGGGATTTTGCTCGGCTTTGTGCTGGTTGGGTATTGTGTAAATCTATATGAACCTTGGGTCTACGTCGTCGCTAATGAGTATTCTGCTGCTTTTAAAAGGTTTTGCGCGTCCTATGTCATCAAAGTCCATGTGCTCGAGTACAAACTCGCGAGGGAGGTGCCGGTGTACTTTGTCCCAGATCTTAATTGCTCTCAGGTGAAGCTCCACGTTTATGGGGGTTATCCCCAGTTCACCATGGAACTAACTCTGCCTACTCTGCTCTCTCCTTCGGGTTCTTGTTATATTATAGACAGCCTTATTTTGGACCCTTTGTAGTTTAAGGACTTGAGTCTTGGAAATCGCGTTTATAGGGACCGGCGGATACAGGAGTTTTGATCGAATGCATGCATTATAGATCTTTAGGTTATTTGAAGTACTCAGGTTTAGGAACTAGAAAAGTTTCACTAAGTCCCTCCGTGCATTCGATGTAGTTTTAGCTACATGACTCCCATATCCACGAGTCGTAATACGGAGTCCCAGAGCCGTGCTCTCCGTGCGGTATGGGATGCGTGCACCCCCACACAGATGTCTGTGAGGGTCCGTCGGAATACTGGAATTACACGGAACTCTTGGGCATTGGTAGATATCTTTCATCTTACCCGAAAGAGTTGATGTTTCCGATTCCTACCGCCGTACTCTGTGCCATATAATTTACATTCTAATAAGGTGTCGTACAGATCATTGTTATATCATCCGCAAATTGGACGTACAACGAACCTTCATTCAGAGGTTGGGGAAGGTCAATAGAGTATATATTATAGTGCAGGGGACTTATACACCCGCCTCGTGGCACCCACGCCTCCATCTCGATCTCGGGGCCATTTAAATTTTTAATGTTAAGAAACGTCCTCCTTTCCATTACGTAGTCGCATAGAATCCTTTCAAGTATGGGATTGAGGCCTAGTTGTAGGATTTTGTATTGCAGGCCTTTCCTCCATACTTTGTCAAAGGGCTTTTTGACGTCGCGGAGTACCAGATTTGCATGGAATCTTTCTGCGTTTACTTTTGCCAACTTCTCGGTGATCACAGCTAGTGTCGTGTCCGTTCATCGCTTCCTTTGGAAGCGATGTTGTTGGTTGTTGTGAGAATTATTTTCCTCGAGGAACGTATTCACCCTGTTGGCCAATATCTTCCCCAAGACTTTCCCTGCAAATTCTAAGAGATATATAGGCCTGAAGTTAGCTGAACTGTCCGGAGGTTACCGGCTTTGAGAGTGAATATCATTTTTGCTACCTTCCATTGGTCAGGGAAGTAACCCACGTTCAGGCACGCATTCATGATATTCATGAGCCACAATAGGATGTTAGGCGGGGCTCGAATAAAATTCTCCCTTGTCAGTCCTGTACGCCCTGGAGTTCGTTGACGAAAGGATTTTAAGGTTTTTGAGTGTTCTTCAGCAGTAATTCTACCGCCGAGTCCCTCTATTTCCCTTTCCTGCGATACACAATGGTGAGGATGGGTTCTGTGTATGTGGTCGTTCAAGTCGTTTATTATTCCGTCTTCGAAGTCTTAATCAAAGTTATAATTATCTTCCGGATATATCTTAAATATAGATGCCCAGAATAGTCTGAAATCCTCTTTGATTTCTTCCACGTCCGTAATTTCGGTATTGTCACGTGTAAGTTTTATGGTCTTTTGTGGCTGTCCGCCTCTTAGTCTTTTTACTGTCTACCAGAATGTATGTGATTCGTTTTCTATATTTAGTCCGTCTATCAAATTGTTCCAAAGTACATTCTGCTGGTCCCTAATAAGAGTCATTAATTCGTCGCTTATCTGTCGTGTTTGTCTGTGCGTAGTGATGTTGATCCGTTCCCCGTATTCCCTTGCGAGGGATTTCATTCTAGGGGTCCAAGAAAGGGCAGGAAGAGTTTTATATTCAACTCTGGGAATGTCTTCCTTATCGGCTTTTAATAAATCATCATTAATTTTATCCAACTCATCATCAATCTCTTTTAGAGTGGCATTAATTAAAGGGTCAGTGTTGTTATTTTCGAGGAGTCGTTTATAAGTATCTCAGTTGCCTCAAGCGTAGCTCTTGCATTCTGGGATAGGGACTTGAATGGGTGCTGTTTAGATTTTAATAAGGATAGCCTGGTGGTCGCTGGTGATAGGAAGGCCCGGCTAAATTGAATAATTGTAGGGGAAAACAGTGTTAGTGAGCGCTATGTCTGGTTTTGTGGCTACACTGTGTGTAATGTATGTGGGGAAGTTTGGTCCAATTTTCGTCAAAATTTGCCTTTCAATAAGTGTCTCAAGATTCCTGCCTGCTGGGTTGGTCGACGTGTAATCTGAAGCAGCACTCCTCGCATTGAGGCCGTCGGCAAAAAGAACGGTTCTGCCGTTATCACAAAGATGCAGGAAGTTTTGAAGGGGCAAGTACCCTCTCCTTGGGGGCTGGTACCCTGTTGCCAGGACCAGGGGGCCCAATGCCGTACGGACCTTAACAGTGAGGTATGACTCATCGAGTCCACTTATTGATCTAAAGTCAAGACCTCTTTTCACAGCTATCGCGCATCCGCCGAAACGTTGTCTTCGTAGGGGAAATTTTTTATCCTGTCTGTGTCATTCCTCCCATGTTCTGAGATAAATATAACGTCTGGGTCGCATTGTCGTATTACGTTACAGTATTTTATTTTTTTGTTCGTCCAGCCGTCAGAGTTAAAATGTAATATTTTTAATGACCCTATTGTCTTCTTCACTAAAGATTCCTGTGTGTGGTTCTGTTGCTTTTTTTGACTTATTCTCTTACGAGGTTAAGTCCTTGTGGAGTGTTTGGTGGCGTGATTGTTTTTCCTGTACGTTTTTTCCTAAATTTGCCGTCCATTAGAGTAATAAAGGTTTCGGGGGCCAGTTTGACCAAGCCTTTGAGTAAAGCCTCCTCGACTTGTTTTTCGCTGTAGTCGTCCGAGGTGAATTACCATTTGTACCTTCCGGATATTACTCCTACTGATACATCAAGAACATCCATCTCTTTAGGGAAAGAGGACCTTTCAGCAGCGAATACCTTCAAGTTAATTTTTTTTGAATGGTAAGTGTGACTAGATTCCCTCTTACAAGAAGAGGACGATCTCGGCCATCTCTGAGGCTGTGAGATTTTCTGTAAGCGGGGCGAACGTGCCCCCCCCCTCTCAGTCACCGTACCCTCATTATCCACCTGTGTGTGTGTGTGTGTGTGATCAAGTTTGTGTTTTGTGAAATTTGTGTGCGGTTCTGCTTTTCGGTGCGTGTTTTAGCCTCCTTTGCTGCCTGAGCCTGGATCCCAGGATCCCAGGAGAGAGCTGGGGCACTGCTGGGGGTGGGGAGCTTCTGGCAGCTAGTCTCGTACTGAGGTTTGAGACTAATCTTAAGAATCTCCTCCGTAGTGGATTTGGGGGAAACCACATATTCTCCATTCCATTATGCGTCAGCATTCGTTTAAGTTCATTCGCAAAGCTCCCCGGGGAGGAGAAATTTGCAATGTGAGCATAATAGATGCAACACATAATTTTTATCGAGTTCTCGTTCTTGACGTGGATATATGTAGGATTTTCCTTAGACTCCGCAACAGCAGCTTTAGTAACCTTAGCGTAGTTACTGTTCACTTTATTTTCTTCTTCCTGTCTATTTTAGTTACCTTTTTCTTCAAAAGTTCTTTCTTGACAGGGCAAGCCATGGAGAGTGTCTTATGTTCTCCTGCACAATTCAGGCACTTCATAGAGGCGCTATTACAGCTCTTCCAAGAATGTGTATCTAACGAGCAAATAGAGTACAAGAGAACGTTCCCCCCTGAGGCAGGTGGCCGTAGGGGGCTCCTCATACTTGTAGCACTTGAAACACAACTGGAGGTCGATAAACTCTTCACGTTTAATCTGCTCAGGGCAGACACGGACGTTAAAGAGGAGCATACCTCCCTCCGTGGCCTTAACCGCCATTGTCGTATCACAAAATACTATTTTGAATACGTGTGTGATTCTTTGAACTTTATGATCTCAGATACCTTCGCCCAGGTGTGTTTTTTTTCACTTCAGCCTGAATCTCTTCAATGCTGTGCCCCCCAACCCATGGATCGAAGCGGCGAAGGATGATACTTCGGTGTGTTTTTATTTGCGGGGGTGTGTGTGGTTTAAGGTTGATTTTCTTAAGTCATTCTGCTACTGTAGGAGAGGTAAGTGCTTCGCAATCACTCTCCTTTGAGCAAATAGCCGCATAACCATTAGGAGTATCAATCAGTCTCACGAGCGCAATTCTTAGATCCCCATAAATCTTAAAGAAAACCCTCTCCCGATCAGGCTTGGGGCCATCGGATAGGGTCTTCAGCGGTATCCGCCGGGTCTCCCTCATTTATCCTTCATATCCTCATATGTAAGGATTGAAAAAAATTAACTTAAACGGAAAATTCCCCACGGAGTAATTGTGTGTGTTTGTATGTGTGCATGTGTGTAATTTGAGAGAGACTTTATCACCAGGTTATTAGAGAAAAAGAGAGTTTCAGGAAAGGTGTCCCAGTCCCCAAAATATAACTTACAAATGGCACTCTACCTTCCGTGTAAGGCGCTTATCGAATGACTACAGGTTGTTATCCGACCAAAGAGACTCGATAAAGAGCTGGGAGGAGGAGGGAGGAAACAAGTTCCCTCCTCGCCACGGGCGCACGAAAGCGAGTGAAAGATTTCACTATTTTAATGCACAAAATCGTAATGAATTTCTTAGCAGCACTGCCAGAACTTTTCCAAAAGGATTCACTAAACGCGCAAACGTACAAATCTCAGCGCGATAAAAGTTTGGGCACTAGCACAGTCTTCACGAAAGCAATGGGAATTTGACGAGCTAAGGCAACTATATCAGTCTCTCTTTCCAATCTGATCCTTCCAATTTTATATGTTTCTTGCAGCGCTTAGTTTCCTCTTAAAATTTCCCCGCGCCATGATTAGCCAATTTTTGTAATACTTATGTTCACGCAGAAAGACTATACAAGGTGTCCCAGAAAAAAATTAACCGTAATTTGAATTAGTATAACTCAAAACTTGTGGGAGATTTTTTTGTGTTCTGTAAAATAAAACAAATTTATAAACTATTTACCTGTCGATTCCGGAAATTTCATTAAATTCCCTTTTACGATTTTGATACACTAATGGGTTTAGTGGAGGCTATCAAAATTATTTTTGCGCAAGGAAGTAAAATAATCAAACTTCGAAGTTTAAAATCAACAAATATATTTAAATATATTTTTTACAAAAACACCTCTTTATATTGGTAATACAAATTCATTTTATAATTTTCTAAGCACCGTTTCCTTCCACATGTCCTTCATTTCTTTCCAAGCACAGTTGCGCCTTTGATCGCATTGATTGAGCAACTTTTTTGATTAACTTGTGATTTTCCTTAAGTCTATTAACTTCACGTGTGATATTATCTCTTAACTGATTGGTGCTTTGTGGTGAAGTAGCATACACGTTATTCTTTAGATATCCCCAAAAGAAATAATCGCACGGTGTTAAGTCAGGGGATCTTGGGGGCGATTCAATTGCATGATTTAGCGCGACAATGGGGTTGTCAAACGTTTCTCTTAGTTTTGTCCGTACAGCAAGCTGTCTATGAGCTGGTTCGCCGTCCTGAATCCACCAAAGTCTATTGAATTGATTGCTGTAAATCTGGCGGAGTTCCGGGAAGATCCTTTCGTTGATCATGCTCAGGTAGGCAGCACCATTCAAGTTATTCTCGTAAAACAATGGGCTGACAAGATAGCCATTCCCGCATATTCCGATCCACAGAGACATTTACTGCTGACAAATACGTGTGTCAAAGTTGAATGCTGGGGGGTGGTTCAGCGGCGCATATTACCGAAGGTTATGGCTATTTACCTTTCTATTCATGAAAAAGGCTGCCTCGTCACCAATCAAAATATTTTCCAAGAAACGAGCAGGTTTATGGAGAAGCCATTCTTCAAATTGTCTACGACGAGGAAAATCAGTTTTAAGAAGCTGGTGTCTTGCATGCATCTTATAGGAAGGCCATTTAAGGTCATGTTTAATAATGCGGTTAAATGACGACTTTGACATTTGTAACCCATTCTTTCTGACTGATACATTTGGATTTTGAAGAAGTGTCATCTGAACATTTTCGATATTTTTTGTTGTTCTTATGGTTCTCATACGACCCGAACGACCTTTATTTAGATTTAAGCATGTTCCTTCATGTTAGTCTTTACGAACATTTTTCCAAATTGTGTGCTTACTTGGTGGGTGCCCACCTGGAAAACGTTGTTCAAATGAATCTTGTACTTGTTTAATACTGCCAGTCTTAATAAAGTTTGTGACTACAAATATGAGTGGATCTTTTGTTAACCGCATGATTAAAAAGGTTCTATGGAAGTAAACTTTTACACAGAAACGCTTTGATTTGCTTAGTAAGCAATAATGATGAGACTATACCACAGCGTGGCTGAAAAACCACTGTAAAATGACCTAGGCTTTGCTTGAAGAATCGCACGGTGACCTAGCCTACCTAGGCTGCCTATGCTTTTCTTGAAAGTGCACGGTGGCCTAGCCTTCCTAGGCTTCGCTTCATTGTTTTACCTTCTTGCGCAAACATATTTTTGATAGCCTCCACTAAACCCATTAGTGTATCAATATCATAAAAGGGAATTTAATGATATTTCCAGGATCGACAGATAAATAGTTGATAAATAAAACACTTTTGGCAGGACCCAGAAATCTCCAATATTTTTGGAGTAATACTAATTCAAAGTACGGTTAACTTTTTATGGGACACCCGGTATATAATGTAGCAATCTGTGAATAATTCCATTTCTGTTCATTGCCTCGAAGACTCCGTTAAAAAACTTGTAAGAACTATTAAGAAAATACAAGTTAAAATTAATAACGCTGCCACAGCTGTGGACTTCAATAGTATATTTATATATATATATATATATATATATATATATATATATATATATATATATATATATATATATATATATATATACAAAGAAGTACAGTAACGTACATGTAAATGCAGGAGAGAAACCAAAGTGATAGGATCAATTTATTCGCGAAACCGGGTTTCGACGGTAATCTCCGTCATCTTCAATCGCTTGAAGACTAATGAAATATAAAAGAGATGCAAAACTTATGGACACACAAATATACAGGTCGGAATGTGATTAGGGGTGTGCGGTATGATGAAGCAGTGCCTTTTTCTTAGTAAAGGAAGTATAAATTTCTTACTTATCAAGGGATTAGTGTTGAATTGGCCATCGGAAGTATTAAAGTTTGGAATTTCCTTTATAAGTGCCAATTCTATTAGACGCCTATGTATTTAATTGTGAGAGTTATATATTATTTTTGCATTATCAATGTCAATTGAATAGTTTTCATTTGACATGTGGAGAAACGAACTAGAAGAAAGAGATCCACGTCGTATATCACATTTATGTTCCTTTATTATCTTAGAGAATCTGCTGATTTCGCCAATATATACTTGATTGCAAAATTTGCAAGGGATATAATAAACTCGCAGCTATGATATATCTTCACTTTTTACGACTGTTCCTGCCATTGAAACAATTGACATTATTCTTAATTTAAATTTTAACAAACTTGACACATTTCAAACTTTCTCTAGCCAAAATTTCAAGACTATTTTAGAATTAAATTTAAGGAAAATTATATTATATCAATAATAAAGCTAACAATAATAGACAGAGTAAGGATGTGATGCCCAATAACACTAATGACGGGTATATTTTAGTGATTTCTCTTGAAAACAACTTTATGAAACAATTTTCTTTAGATTTTAAACCCATATTTTACCCTACATATGAGGATGAATCCTTTGCTATTTTTAATAACTTACGACCTCATTACAAGAAAACCTACACTTAGTAGTGTTGAATATTTTTTCTCAGCAATTGTGACGTCATACAAACTCAGCGCAGTAAAATTCCTAAAATAAGATAGAGAGAGAGAGAGAGAGCGAGAGAGAGAGAGAGAGAGAGAGAGAGAGAGAGAGAGAGAGAGAGAGAGCGAGAGAGAGAGAGAGAGAGAGAGAGAGAGAGAGAGAGAGAGAGAGAGAGAGAGAGAGAGAGAGACAGACAGACAGACAGACAGAGAAAGAGAATATAGAGGCTTCCATATAGAGAGATCCATAAAGAATTATGCATCAACTAAGGTTATCATCAAAATAATTGCTCTCTCTTTCCTCTGGTTGATAAATTAATCAATAATTTTTTGAACAAAATTTACTCTCTACGTACTGATATCTGATGTTCCTAAAATTAAAAAAATGTTTGACATGAAATGGGATGATTCAATATATTATTTACCATACACTACAATAAGTTATTCAAAAAATACTTTTTCACACTAACTTCAAAATCACCTTTCTCAACCAGGAGAGTGAAGTCCAGCATAAGGGCGGCTAAGCGGTCTGAGGAACTCCGAGTGGCGAGACTCTGTAAAGAGAATCCCAAGGAGTTTTTTGGATATGTGAACAGCCGTAAACCAATCCGTCGAACGATTGGCCCTTTGAGGAATGAGGAGGGGACATTAAAGCATTCAGATGCAGAAAATGCTAACCTCCTCAACGACTACTTCTCTTCAGTGTTTACTGAAGAGTGTGGTCCCATTCCCCAGCCGACGGATTCCTACTCGGGGGAAAAGCTGGAGGCAATGGACTTCCCTGAAGGAGAAATAAAGAAAAAGATCGCTGACCTAAAGACGAATAAGTCCCCTGGACCGGACGGGTTTCTACCTAAAGTGTTGAAGAAAGTGTGCGATGAAGTATCACGACATCTGTGCGCTATCTTTAACATGTCAATCCGGACCGGATGCGTTCCTAGAGACTGGCGTGAGGCGGAGGTGACTCCTATCTTCAAGAAAGGAGACCGTAACCAACCGTCGAACTACCGACCTATCAGTCTGACTTCGATAGTCGGTAAACTCATGGAAAGCATTATGGTGGACAAAGTGACGTCGTATTTAGAGTCAAACCTGCTACTGAGGAGTTCCCAGCACGGCTTCCGAAGGCAACGGTCATGCCTGACGAACCTTGTAGAATTCTTCCACTTCGTTTTCAGTGAGCACGATCGGGACAAGGCGGTGGATGTGGTCTACCTAGACTTTCAGAAAGCCTTTGATAAGGTACCACACCGCCGCCTTCTCCGGAAAGTGCGAGCGCTTGGCATAGACGGAAAGGTAGCCGGCTGGATCAAGAACTGGCTAAGTGGCAGACGGCAACGGGTGGTGGTAAATGGACAGTCTTCTGAGTGGGTTCCCGTTACTAGCGGGGTGCCTCAAGGTTCTTTCCTGCGACCACTACTATTCATCATCTACGTCAACGACATGGACGGTGACATGGTTGCCAAGATTTCCAAATTTGCCGATGATACCAAGCTTGGTATGAACGTTGCAAAAGATGGAAATACTGCCCGCCTGCAGGAAGATCTTGCGAAGATTGGGGAGTGGTCGGACACGTGGCAAATGCCTTTTAACGTGGGCAAATGCAAAGTGATGCATATCGGCCACAGAAACCCCCAATCTCAGTATATCCTTAAGGGCACTGCTATGGAATCCACCGACACTGAGAAGGACTTGGGTGTAACAATCACTAGTGACCTCAAGTTCTCGAAGCAGTGCATTGAGGCGGAGAAAAAGGCCCAAAGGATGCTAGGCTATATTAAGCGCCAGTTTGGTTATCGGAACCAGGAGATTGTACTGTGCCTGTACAACTCACTTGTCCGACCGCACCTGGAGTATGCCGTACAATTTTGGAGTCCTTCATTGCAAAAGGACTTTGCAAGATTGGAACGCGTACAAGCCAGGGCAACCAAGCTGATTCCCTCTATCCGACATAAAAGTTATGAGGATAGACTAAGGAAATTAGATCTGTTCTCGCTGGAAACCCGTAGACTGCGTGGTCAGCTCATCGAAGTTTTCAAAATACTTCGAGGGTTCGACAATGTTGACTACCGGGATATTTACACACTGAGTGAGAACAGAACGCTCAATCACGGCTTCAAACTTGAACTGAAGCGTTACAACCGCAATCTGTGTGGAAACTTTTTCACCTACAGTATCTGCGGTAAGTGGAACGCACTTCCAGTGGAAGTTGTCAACAGTGAATCTGTTGACCAGTTCAAGTCAAGACTAGACAAGGTCTTGAAAAGTGGCCGTTTAGGGACGCAAATCAATTGAGCAGCCTTGTGCCCGCTCGATTGCTAGTACAAAGGTACCCTCTTTGAATGGACCGTAAGGTCTCCTAGGGTACCTTCTTTCCTTGTTGTTACTCCTTGTTGTTACTCTTTCTATTTGGCAGTTTTTTGACCTCAAAAGTCCAACTCCCACTCGTAGTCTTTATGCATTTAATTGTCCTTCTTTAAAATCACCTTTGTTCAATCCTTTTCCATAAAAGGTTCTTTACCTTAAATGACAAACTTCATCTTAAGATTAGAAGTCGTTTTGTCTGTGCATTTCCTCGTCCCTGTTGTCTACAAGGAACCTCTATTGGGAGAGCGGTTCGCTGAGTGAAAGAGCCTTGGTTCTTCTTCACACCCAACACAAATTGAATGGCCGCAATAAGGATGAATATAGCTTACAGATTGTGTAATATCTACTCATAAAGACCAAATCTCCTACACTTAACTATGATAACACTACGTAATGGATATTATCCATCTGTATTTATTGGCTAAGAAATAATAGAAGTCTGAGGACATTTAAAAGTGATAAAGATGGGACTCAATTTGGAAGGAGCTAGAAAAGAATCTATTCGCTAAATGTCACTTTTAATGTAAAATCTTAATTATTATTGTTGATACATAATACTGTCAGGTGCAGGTCCAGGGAGGGGGGCTAGGGGGCTGAAGCCCCTCAAAATTTCCGAACCGTTTATATTTCTTTTTCAAGCCATACTTGTATTCTGCTACTCAAAAAGCGTTATGTAATATATATATATATATATATATATATATATATATGAAAAACTCACAAAGTATCACGTGAGGGTAGCAAATGAATGCAATGCCCCGCAGGAAAAAATGAAAAGGTGTTTCGAAGTACTTTCGAACTTTATTAAGTTCCTTATCAAGGAACTTAATAAAGTTGAAAGTACTTGGAAACACCTTTTCATTTTTCCCTGCGGGACATTGCATATATAATATATATATATATATATATATATATATATATATATATATATATATATATATATATATATATATATATATATATACGAGTATATATAAACAGTTTTTTAACCTATTGCGATTGAATGTATCTTATATAACATGTCTAAAATAGAGTTAAATCTCAAAAAATAATGATTAAATTGAGTATTATACCTTAACAGGTCAAAAAACTACAATAAACGGCAATTCATGAGTTTTTGATGTGTGGAAAAAAATCGGCTCTGAGAGAGTTGGTGGCGATCACCCTTTTATGAGATGCTGTCATTTAATTATCGATGCTGTGTAAGATAGTTATTATTAATGTTAAATGCCCTTTTCTCGGACACCTCAGAGGGAGAGATTTAGGTTAGTCCCCCCCACAATTTTTAGCCTGGATCCGCCATTGAATACTGTTAGTTAATTTATGCGATTACTTTTATATCTGTCTATCTAAGAGTTTATGTGTGTTGTATAAACATGTAACCACTCTGTAATTTATTTTACGAAATAAAATGATCTAATATGTCTTTCTATATAGATAAAATTATTCTATGTTGTATTTAAAGACGAAAAGATAATTAACTGTATATTGCAACCGAATGCAGTGGTGTGGACGACTTCGTAATTGATTTTTCCCAACCACACATCAGAACACGCTTGAGTTTTGTCATCTTATATGGATCCTATGTAGCGGCATAGATGACAACATTTTGTATTTACACCTATTCATTGGTTAAACAGGCTGAATTTGGCTTTAAAAAATAGAAATAATATATTTAGCGTCACCAACATAATTCCCTTAAAACTTTATAAGGCAACCATAAAAACATTATGGAAATAAATAAATGAATTAAAATAAAAATTCATAAAACTCACTCAAGTCCTTAACCATACGGAAATTACTCAATCTCGAATTCATTTAACTAAGTTTCTTTCAATTTGTTTCAATAACTTTGCTACTTAATAATTTTACAAATATTAATATATTGTCTCGTCTTGATTTTTATGTATTATTTATATTGTGTCTAGAGAAATTACAGAATAAGGAAACGCCAAAACCCTTAAATCTATTCAAGTGAGCCTAAGAAAGGAGAAACGAAAGAAGATCGGAAAATCAAGCTCCAAATCCAATCCATATGACGAAATATCTGAGTTGATTTGATTTTCTCGATACAGTGACTTAATTCGCCAAAGTGTAGCGCGTGATTAATGACTTGGTATAAACACGCACAAAGACGCACGTTAAACCGTTCAACTGGCATAGAAATTACTTAAAACCCAATTATAATTCCTCGGTTATTTATACTTGTACCTTGAGTTCTGGAATAAGGAATTGGATTCCACACCTCCTGTCAGTTGATTTTTATCGAAAGAAAGGAGTAAAGATTATACGAATCTTCGTTCCTTTAAATCTTAGATTATATATTTTTTATTGATAGTAAATTTACAGCTCAAAATACTTTTACATCATAGTTCAAATTAAATCTAGGATTGTGCACAAAGATTAGTCTCATAAATATTTACCTGCGATCTGAATGAAATGAAAAATAAAGCTGACGGTGGAGGCCAGCAGCTATGCCGTGTCTAGCTTACGCATAGCCTACCGAAGTTCCGTTGCTTTGGGAACCTCGTATGTAATTATAAGGATAACTGCTTTTATTCACCGAACAAAACTAAGAATATAAATATTATATTTTCATTCCAGACTTGTTGCTCTATGTAAATTTAAGGGGCGCGGTGATTTGCCATCCTGGCCGCCGTGCTGACGGGACTCAGCACCCCGTCCGATCCCAGCTTAGCCTCTTCTCCTTCCTTCAAAACACTTGTTTCTTCGCTTTTTATACAACCTCTCCCACAACTTTCTCTGGTCAGCCTCTAATTTCACAGGGTAGATGCTGACCTTCTTCTCAGCCAACCGTCCCGGATCGGAGCTGAGGGGGGAGGGGAAAATGTTCCCTAACCCCTGAGCTCCGGTCTGGCGTGGTTGGTTTTTAACAACCTGCTTCATCCCCATCCATACCTTCCTCACATCCCTTTTCCTCTCCTCTTCACATTCTATCAATTTTACGCCGTGTTCAAGGTGGAGCCGCCATGCCGATGGACTGCCAGGCCACCAGGCGGGAGGGGTGGTCCCAAATGGCGGTGCCTGGCTCTGCCGGGCCTGTGGGCCCCTCTTGCAGTGCGGGCTACTGCGAGAGGTAATGCGCTATTGCGTCCCGCAGAAAATTAAGGGTCACCATGCCTGATGATAAACAAATAAAAAATACCCTCAACTTAACCATGCTCATCAACGGAGACGCCCTCAGGCAGCTCCACCGAAAAAATGGAGGTCCCATCCCCTGTGCTTGCGCAGGGGACCTTCCATATCTCTCTAACCGGAGAGGAGGCTTACTACTCTCCTTCGCCTACGTGTGTAGGGGACTCCCCCTCACCTCCTTCTCTGGAGATGCTTTCGGGCACCTCCCTTTTTCCAGCGGCAGTCCCCTCTGTTCTTTCCAAGGGGACTGCCAAGAGAGTCAGCAGGCAGCCCTTAGCCAGGCGCTCCACATCGAAGCGGCTCGGTAGGACAAACCCCCTTAGGGGGGAGAGGAAAGCCAGGCCCCTTCGGTCGCTTCCCTCAAAAGACCTGCTGGCAAGAATATTGAACCTTGCCGGGGTCAAGGCCCATGCCTCCCCACACAAGACTGGTGACGATACTGGCAACGGGACCTGCGATGTCTTGGGAGGGGGGGAGGGATGGCCTAAAAGAAGGCCCCCCCTGAGGTAGACATGGTCCTTGAGGAAACCCAGCCTCAGACGATAGGGCCTTTCATGGGGAAAAATCCGGGCTCGGTTCCAAGCACCAAACCCGAATCTGCCCCTATGCAAGGTCCTTCTCAAACGGCTAGGGTTTCAGAGGCAGTACAAGGAGAGGAGGGATCTCCTCTGACCGGTGCCCCCGCGACTACCAGGACTTTCTCCATTTCGGAGAAGGACCTGTCTGAGGCCGGTCCATCTGGCCTGGGGGCTCCTTCCGGCGGAGGTGAGAAGCGGGTTCATTCCCCGCCCTCCTCTCCAAAAAAAGAAAAAGACTAAAAGACATCTATCCGCGGGGGTTACGGGGACGCATGGATCTGCTGCCACTTTGACAAGCGACCAAGCCAAGATCGGCACATCCGGCCCCTCTGTCCCCCCCGGGTGCGGAGCCCCTGACTAAGACAAAGACCAAGAGTGCACAGGGCGGAGCCTCGATAACATCGGGGCCCCTGATTCAGAGGTTACCTGACGTTTTCGAGCCCACTGGCTTCAAACGCTTCCTCGTTATTCGCTCCACTGATGGCACGATGTTGTCCAAGGGAAACATGATCCATCAGAGAAGAGGATTAGCTAGTGCAATTGGTAGAGAGCCGAAGGTGACCCGTTTCTTGGACGGGAGCCTTCTGGCAAATGCGGCGAATCCCGCTGAGGCGGCCAAGATAAGTGCTCTTCGGACACTTCATGGCACCCCGGTGAGTGTGACGCCGCACTCTACCATGAACTTTGTGAAAAGAGTAGTTTATGCGAGGGAGCTCGTTGACTACTCCATTGAAGACATCACCTTAGAGCTGGCCGACCATGGAGGAGGCAAGGATCGAACGTTTTATGAGGAAACAGGGAGGGGCCTCGAGACCCACCCCTACACTCTTCTTCACGTTCGCCTGTGACAAGCTCCCTGAGTCAGTGCATGCCGGTTGGTACCGCTACCGAGTGAAGGCATTCGTGCCACTGCCGCGGCGGTGCTATTACTGTCACCGCTTCGGCCATACAAATCGCTCATGTAGACGTGCAAAGTCGGGGTCACCCGAAGTTTGTGTAAATTGCTCCAAGGCCACACATGATAAGTCTAAATCGTGTGTAGCCAAGTGTATCAATTGCGGAGAGCCGCACCCCGCTTCTTCGAAGCAATGTGGTGCATATCTCCTTGAGAAAGAAATCCTGTCCATATAGGCCCAGGATCGACTCTCATTCCGCAGGGCTAAGGACTTGGTCCTGGCGCGCCCGGCTCTGCCTGGGACGTCATATGCCTCAATAGTTAGAAAGGCACCCTCTGCTCCTGGCCCATCCAGGCCAACGAGCACGGTTGTTTTCTGGCCCATTCGGAGCCCTTCTGCGGGCTCTTCTCAACCTGGGCGCTTCCCTGGTAAAGCTGGTGGCAAAAAGGGTTCACACCCAGCCCCGGCTAAAACCAGGGCTCCCCCCTCTTCCATCAGCGTGACCGTTTCCCGTAAGGCGGAACGGCCACGCGCCTCCACCGAGTCATTAGACTCACAGGAGGCAACACCCCTGAAGATGGTCGCTAGGCCATTTGTTGGGGTTCCTAAAGCTTTCCCCCGAAAGAACGACAGCAACAAAGGAGCTTTAGCTCCCTAGCCAACGCCTAGTGGTGGAGCGAGTGGCTCGGAGACGGTGGTTCCTCGAAAAGAGGGCCCCCCGCCTCCGAAGCCACAACGCCCGCCTAAGGTTTCGAGGCGGGGGGAGGAAAAGACTCGCATGGCGAGCCCAACCTCCCCCAATAAGTCCTCGAAGGCGACAGCGCCTTCAGCGCTTTGAACGGCCAACAGCGCCCGGGGTTCAGCCTCCGGGAAGTGTACGGCCATTTCCGTGAGGGTCTTCAGTTCAAGGAGGGCCCACGCGTCTCCTCCGAGCTAGGCCAGGAGGGCATATTTCTTCAATGGAATTGCCGTGGACTCCGGGCCAACTGGAAGGAGCTGCGGAGGCTCGTCCCGTCCCGTTCTCCGTTAGCTATTTTTCTGCAGGAGACCATGCTAGGCGCGTGCCCCCTGCCTGCATTCCCGGAGAATAAGGGTCTTGCGACCCCACCACCTCGGGATGGCCGGGCTGGGGGATGCGCGGTTTACACCCGGCATGATGTCTCCGTTCTTCCTTTTTCTTTAGATACCTCCTTTCAGGCAGTGGCTGAGCAGCTGCACCTGGATAGGAGGTATACTATCATTTCTGCGTACATTCCACCGTCAGCTGACTTCGACGCAGGGGACTTTCGCCGCGTCTTGACAAGGTTGCCGAGGCCCTTTCTCTTGCTTGGAGATCTGAACGGCATGCATCCTCTCTGGGGAGATTACTCAATAAATCCCAGAGGAAAAGTCCTTGCCGATCTGATCGAAGAGCTTGAGATGTGTTCCCTAAACGTGAATGAGTTTACGCACCACTGTCCGAGAACCGCTTCATTTTCTTGCCTTGACCTATCTCTGTGCTCTTCGAAAGCACAGCCTGAGTTTGATTGGGAGGGGGGGGGGCGTCGAGGATCTCCATGGTAGTGATCACTTTCCCATTCAAATATCATTTTCAGGGCAACTGCCGCCTAAGAGCCCACCTCAGTGGTGCTTGGCGCGGGCGCGGTGGCCTGCATTTCAGGGAATGACTGAATTCTCTATCTCAGTCAAGGAGTTTAGGACGGTAGATGAGGCCATTGAGTTCTTCTCCGGCAACCTCATCGCCGCAGGCCTGACTACTATCCTAGAACGTCTGGCCGTTTTGCACGCCGACCACTCCCATGGTGGTCGGCAGAGTGCGAGACGGCCCTCAAACAGAAGCGTTATGTCTACATGCATTATAAGCGCCGCCCGAACGATTTCACTGTCGCTGAAATCCGTCGGGCTAGGGCTAGGTTCCGATATATTTCGAAGCACGCCCGCCGCTCTTCTTGGCGGGCATACGTCTCTTCACTTAACGGGAAGGCCCCTTTAGCAGGGGTGTGGAGGCGAGTCAAAAGGATTCGGGGCAAGTTCTCGCAGGACCCCCCTCTCGTTTTCCAGGAGAATGGGACCGCAATCTCGAACCCTGCGTCCGTGGCGGAATCCTTCGCGACCGCTTTTTCCGCATTCTCTAGCCGGGATGCTGCTCCGCCAGCATTCAATGCACGTCGTGATGTCACGGAAGGCCGCCGGCTGGACTTTACCTCCAAAGGCGGGAACCCTTCAACGACCAGTTTACTGCGAGTGAGTTGCGCTCCACTCTGCTTCGTGCGCGGACACCGCCCATGGTCCGGACGATGTCTCGTACGCCATGCTTCGACACCTGGGTGAGCGATGCATGGCCTTTCTGTTAGATTTGTTCAACAGGATCTGGGTGGAGGGTCTTCTCCCAGATTCCTGGGAGAGATCACACTACTCCGACCGGTTTCCGCCCAATTTCTCTAACCTCTTGCGTGTGCAAGTTGATGGAGAAATTGGTAAATGTTAGACTAGCCTTTTTCCTGGACAGCCGAGGCCATCTGTCTTCTGCACAGTGCAGCTTCCGCAAGTTCCATTCCACGTCGGATGCTCTGCTCCAACTGGAAAATGCCGTCTGCGAGGCTTTCCTTCGTAGACAGCACTACGCTACGGTGTTTTTGAATCTGGAGAAGGCCTATGATACCGCATGGCGATACGGTATCATGGAGACTCTCCACACGATGGGGGGCGAGGGGACGCCCTTTCAGTCTTTATATCTGAATTTTTGAGAGATCGTCGATTCCGCGTACGGGTGGAGGGAGCTCTCTCCGGCCCAAAGGAGCAGGAAGAGGGTGTGCCGCAGGTAAGTGTCCTCAGTGTCACACTCTTTTCCCTGAGCATCAACGGCATCACCTCGGTGATGCCAGAAGATGTTCTCGCTACGCTCTACGTGGGCGACCTTTGGATCTCTTTTGGTGCGGCCCAGATGCCAACTCTGGAGCACCGAATCCAACAGGCATTGAACTGCGTCTCTCGCTATGCCGAAGCGCACAAGTTTCGGTTTTCCTTGTCCAAGACCATGGTCGTACACTTCTGCCGCCATCCACGGCTCTACCCCTCTGTTTGAAGTCAGCGGGGCTCTGCCAGGCGCTTCGTCTGTCTTCACGGCCGAGCTGGTGGCAATACACCACTCGGTATGGGAGATTACGCGACGTGCCCGGTTCGGAGACCGGATTATGATTTACAGCGACTCACAAAGCGCCCTGGGTGCTCTCGGGGCATTGGAATCTCCGCCTTCCCTGGTTCGCGATATCCGTGACGCCACGGTTTTTGCGAGCCGGGCAGATGTCGAGATTATCTTCTGCTGGGTTCCTGGACATGTAGGAATTGCGGGGAATGAGCGCGCCGATGAGGGTGCCAAAGAGTCCGCGAGGACTCTGCGACTGGACCAGCGTTTCGCTCTTCCTCACACCGACCACATGGCAGGAATACGGGCAGCTCTTCGGACTGCTTGGCAAAGAAGATGGGAGACGGTCGAAAGGAACTTAAAGTTGCGTACCATTGCGCCGCGACTGTTCCCATGAACCTATCCCCCAATGCCGCGACGGCTGCAGGTCGCTTTCTGTCGTCCCCGAATCGGACAACCTTGTGTGACGCATTGCTATTTGATGGAGCGCTCGCCTGTGCCCTATTGTGACGGCTGCGTCGTTCCCCAGACTATTCGGCACATTCTTGTCGAATGTCCGTGTCTGTGTGATCTTCGCGCACGTTACCTGTCCCGGTACCGGTGGGCGGGGTCGCTACCGCCTGTCCCTTGTACTTGAGACGAGTTCGTGCACATTGACTTGTGAATTTGTTGACTTTTGGGGGAAGGCCAAGCTTCTTCCCTTTATTTAGGTAGGTTCTATTTGTTTTTTGTTATTGTTCTCTTTGTAGTTTGCACGCTCCTGCACCGGGGTGAGGGGGACCTCCCCCTCGACGCCGGAGATTGCTTCCTAATTGTTAAGTTTTTCCAATATTTATCATTGTTATGTTTTCATATTTTTATTTTAAAGTAGCCTAGTTCTAGGCTGTCGTATTTCCGGCGACTTATGCCCAAGTGGGCAGTCGCCAGATGGGCTCTAAAGAAAAAAAAATTTATGTAAATTTAACGGTACCTTTGTTTTGTTACGAATTTTACTACCGAGCAGTAGGCAGAGTTTGCCGTTGTAGTACTAACTATGGACTGTCTCTAAGCAGCGGCCCAATCCATATCGATTCGAATTGGGATATCATTCCGCAAATTAACTACAACCGATGTGACTTATCTTTTCATTATCACATGGTCTATTTAATGAAGCAAACAGGTGTAGAACACTGTTAAAACTTTCTGATAAAATAAACAGCGCTGCAACTCGATATTAAGAATTAATTAAAGTATGAACTAAAAGATCATATTGTTTCATCATTCTGGGTTTGTCTTTTACCACAATGATGTTCGCTCCTACACAATACCAGACCAAGGAACGTCCTCCGATCCCTTTGAGGTTAGACGAACTCTTTCTTTTTAATAGTAAGAATATAAGTAATATGGATTTTATTCTTAGACATATTGACCGCAATGCGTTCGACGACTTACAAGTTGAAAGCATTCCATATCTGAGTAATTTTATAAGAGAAATATTCTGCGTTATTGAAGCGTTAAATCTTTTGTTGAGAAGTTTGAAACACTTTTTTCAGTGGCCGTTCGCTTATATCTTCTAATGATTCAGATTATTTCAGGCCATAATTCAAAGATCACGTCACGAAAATCCAGACACATAAAAGTTGGTTAAAAAGATCTTCAGTTCCGAAGGTTGGTTGGAAAATGGATGCTAAGTCAAAACAATTCATTTCAGCATATATACTTTATTTCCCCGGAATCAAAGTCTTTTTTTATTACTGATGATCGCCTCTTATTATATTTTATTTGCCAGTTTAATTCCCTGATTCCCCGCAATCCCTACATGTCCAGGAGAAGGCAATCTCGACATCCCTCCGGCTCACGGCAGCCGTGGCGTCACAAATGTTGCAAATCACAGGGTGCGGAGATTTTAATCCCTTAAGAGCAACCATAGCGTTTTGTGAGTCGCTCTCAATCACGACCCTTAATCTCCTCTACCGGGCTTTGTAGTGCAATCAGCTTGGCCGTAAAGATAGATACAGCGCCCGTAAGAGCCCCGACGACTTCAAAAAGAGGGGACATGGCATGGAATCCTACCCCTTCTTCGAATTTACAACAATCCGTGTACACTGGCGCGGCTTTCGCGTGACTCAAAAAAGTGCTACAAAATGTATTTGAGCAGAAGCGTGGCGACAAATGGTCAGATATGATACTATCCAGGGTGGCATGCTGAGCAGAACCAGAGGCGCTACCAGCCCGAGAGCTACATCGAGCTCTCGCAGGAGTTGCCTAGCCCTAAACCCTAAAGGTTTAGCGTATGTTTGGCGTCTCTCGACAACATATGTAACAATGAGATCGAGTGTAGATGCAATGATACATTATGCAGGCGCATAATGTACTGCATCTAGCGCAGAGCGGGCGTTATTTCTCCAGCATCGACAATCAGGCTCCCAATAGGGAACATGCACAAGGCGCAGGTCGCAAAACGGAAACAGGTATGTTGGATAGCGGTCACCTTCCGCAATTTTCGCCTTTTCTGCGGATGCATTAAACTCCCATCGATTGTCGAGGTTCGAGCGAATAAAATAATAGTAGAAGAGTAGAGCGGTACCTGTCGATGAGGGGGGGCCCAAAGGCCTATCTACTACGCTAAGCGAGAACTTCTACATATGTCTATGTCTGTTCGGTTTGGGACTAATAGTACCTACATGTGGACATGTATACCAAATGAGGATCCCAATTCATATGAAATTGAAATGTGCACCGTATAAGAACTCCAAATTCAAAGGGAAAGTGACAAAAGGAAAAATTGTGCCAAGTTATCGTGGTCAGAGAAAATGCAAGAGGGATTTCCAAATATAAAAATATTTGCTTAATTAAGCATCAGCCCCTCATTTCAAAAACTCACTCCTAATGAGAGTGGATATTGCGTTTAATTATTGGCACAGTGAACACCCTGTACCAACGAACCAAATTCTTGGAAGGGAAAAGGAAATAGAAGTAAGGTTCAAGGGGGAAGTTGATTTTATGAAGAAGTGAAACAGAAACAGATCTTGGAAATTCCATGAAAATGATATCTGATCTCTAAAGGAGGTCGAAGTAGCGGAATTGAGGCCTTAGGTTTGTAAAATGCCTTCAGGTTTTCGGATAAATATGAATAAGAGACAGTTGGTGAATAAGAGACAGTTGGTGATGAAATAAGTAAATAGGGGACATTTCCAATAAAAGAAATGAATAATGGGCACTCAGTGATGAAAGAAATGAATAAAGGACACCTGATGACGAAAGAAGTGAATAAATGACATTGATGAAATAAGTAATTAGAGCAAAATTGGAGATGAAAGAAATCAATAACGAACACTCGGTGATGAAAGAAGTGAATACGAGATACTTGGTGATGAAAGTAGACGAGGGAAAATAAGAGAACTTACCGACGAGTGAATAACTGTAAGCCCATAAATCCTAACCCGTACATCATAGATTAACTTCCCTTTTGGTGTTTTGGAAGGAAAGAATTTGTCCTTTTTAATTATCTGTTTAATTATCTAAACGCGGGATTTTATTTTTCTTATTAATTTTTACAGAGCCACTGGTACACATTCATCGATGGATATGTGTACGGTTGAATCAATCAATTTATTTTAATATGACAAGCTCTTATTATGTGCAGATCATGCATACATGCATATTTTTATGTTAAAAAGGTACCATCGCAAACGGCAGACACACACACACATTACACGGGAAAATAAGGGACTGCAATGTACACAGTGACCGTATGCGATGTGTATAACAATGAGAAGGCGTGTACCATCACTGTGTGCATCGCAGTCTACCATACAATTGCAAGATATGGCGTGTCTCCACAGCTGGGTAAAAACGATCCCGTGCACTGCGATGATAAAAGTTGACCTTCTTCTCGCAGGTCAACACATTCTCGGCTTAAAAATATAGTGTACTATGATAATAGAAAAGAGCGAATAGAGTATAAAGAAGACATCATTTTCATAGCGTGTGTCATGCGCAAATCACCTTTGTATCGCCAATGAGAACTGTTATCTTCTGTGCTTTGTGGATTTTAATAATATTTATCCCCCCAAAATCCCCATCCAATCGATTTTCACAACACTTTTCTGACGTCTCCAAAAGAGCAATATTGGCATATGTTAGACCTTCACTTTGTAGAATGTTGTTATTTTTGCCAAGTAATGCAATTCATTAAACTGAGAGTTGATGCAGGAGGTAGACGTGGCAAGGAAGAGAAAGAAGAACTACAGACTAGTAAATAATCGTGGGTTCCGCCCCCTCTAAAACTAGTCCGTACATGGGAGAAAAACAACTACCCTATTAAAGAGTTATCTAAGCGTGCACTCAATTTTATTTAACAGAACCACTGGTACACACTTATTTGCATATGTACGGATGACTCATACAACCTATTCTGTCTACAATTACTGTTACACAGATATCTACGTGTGCACCAGTTATACAAACATTCTTTCTCTCTTTATTAAAGTACTATCATAAACCACTCTTACACAACACAGGAAAGGTTAGTAAAGTTCTTCTCGTATGCCCCCTGCCCCTCTTGCTAGTGATGAATAAAATAAGGTGCTAATACAAAAGGGTGAAAGCAACATAAAAACATATTTATATACATGCTTAATCACTGGCATCATTTTTCATTCTTGTGTCCTATACAAATCACTGTTTAATTTCGCCAAGACCAATGTTATTCTTTTATGTGGTTATATGAATATAAAATAATATCTATCCACCCAATATGCTAATATAATCAATTTTTAAAACAATAAACCGAAATACTTTAATCGACTTCTCAGCATTTCAGGTAGATATTATTTAAGTAAGTTTGCTCTATTTAAATCACCAGAAGAACGCTCGAATATAAAGGTGGGATCGAGTTTAGTAAAACCTTTGATAACTTTGAAGAGTTGCTCTCGAAGCCGTCAGTTTTAAAATAATAAAAGGTCTCGTCTCTTAGGTTATTCTCCGTACAAGTTGCCTAGCTTGGAAGCTTACCTTCTGGCGCGTCGCTGGACTCTTTCTAAAGTTGTTATATCTTTTTGAAGGAAATTTGAACTAAATTCTACAGTGTACTCCAATTGTGAGGGAACCAGTGATTTATAAATCGGAACAAAGGTTCTCTTTTCTTTCTTTATTTAATTTACTTCAGTACAGTATTTAGAGAATTTAAGTTCGTCAGAAATACTAACTCTTAGATCTTGCTCTAACACAACAGTATCCAATGGTACTCCACTCGTGGAGTCATATTTTTCTACAGCTATAGTTATATGGTTACCGATCTGCATAACTTGGCATTTCACAAAATTAACTTTAAGCTACCATTTTACTAATCACTCAAAACACACTTAAATCATGTAGCTCTTCAATATCAGCAAATTTAGCGATTCTAAATAGTAGCCCGTCGTCGATGTTATTAACAAGTATAATAAATAGAACAGGAACAAAACGAAACGTTGGGACACACCACTGGTAAAAGGATACACTGAAACTGCTCGCCATCCAATCTTGCTGTTTTCTTTCTCTTAGGCAATGGTAGATCTAGTCCAAAAGCTTTCCTAAAATCGCTTGGACCTTTAGATTTAACAACAGCCTACGACTGATCACAGAGACAAATGCTTTACTGAAATCGAGATATACCATGTCAACTGGTTGGTAGAGGTTGCATGAACCATCCACTGAAGACGCCAGGCAAGCATATTTATTAGCCAAGTTAGCCAACGTTTACCATGGGGGTAATAAGTCAGTCCATTAGAAGACTTTCCCTTTCCCAGCCCATATAATTCTTCTGTTGAGAATTATATAGGTCGTGGGATTAATTAGGCTTCAATTACTTAAGTACAGTATAAAGTACAATCAAGAGATCTTGAGTATTCATTTTTTCATGCAATTTTATATTTTCACTCTGCTGCAATTTATCAGATATACATGTGCCTGTATATAAACCACCTATATAAAGTAGTTTAAACTAGTTCTACCGCAAGCAATAACAATAGTAACATGTTTCTTACATGTTGATGTTTCAGTATTGATAATTCTGATTATGTTATATATAATAATATATCAGTTAGCACAGCTAAACCTGTACATTTACTGCAATTCTTTAATTATATTTTGCTATTAATATTTTTGTGCTTTTAATTTATGAAATGGTCTGATTAATTATTCTAATATTGATTGTAATATATATCATCTCTTGTAATTTGCTCAGTTTCACTATCAACAGCTTTTTTACTATCAAAATATAAATATCCTCTTTTTCTCTCTTCAGATGCACTTTTGAAGCATTTTAATCCCACACTCATAGATCCTGGGCCACTTGCAGGCACCTTCACCTCAGCACATTCGAGCGATGCAGCATCGAGCACTCCTCTCCATCTCACAAGAGTAGAGCGATGTCGTACCAAGTGCACCTCTCCCTTCCACCTCAGCGATATATCAATCGCTCCGCTCCCCTCAAACTCAGAGGAGCCAGGCAATGTCTTACCAAGTGCAACTCTCCCTCCGGTTTCAGCACATCCCAATAATGCAGCATTTAAGCGCTCCTTCCACCTCCACCTCAGAGTAGGTGAGTGATGCAGCATCAGCTAACTATAAATAACATGTTCCATTGATAGACCCTGCTAACTAACCGTCTGTTTTAACTGATAATTTAAGAGCAGAGTATGTTCGCAGAGGGCCATATCCAATCAAAAACAGTTTCATATTTCCAAAACAAAAAGACGGGTGTCATAATGACAATTTCAAGAAAATCTTAGTTAATGGGGAAAAAAAGAAGAAGAAACTGGCTATTGTACTAAAAAAAGAAGGATAGTTTGTATTGCTTCTGCTTCAAAATGTTCGCTCAGACAGATTTTAAATTGAATAGAAAAGAACTAAGGGAGTTTAAAATGCAAACCACTTGCTCAAGATCCATAAGGATAACCAGGGGAATAATGTAGACATGACAACACGGAAAGGACTGAAAGTCCGACTCGCAATTGGTACGCAAGAGATGGTACTTGCTGAAACTGAGAAAAACGGTGCAAAGTTCTCACAAGGTTAGTGGCAATAATTGAGTCATTAGCTGAAAGAAGCATGGCTTGTGGGATGTCAACGGACATTTAAGCATGTCAAAAGGTTGCAAAGTGGAGCTGGCATTCACACACATTACCCTGGAAGAATAATCTAAATGAACTGATAGATTCTATCAGCACAGAAATACTGGAGGAGCTAAAAATGTCGAGGTATTTCTCTATTATTATAGATTGCACCCCTGATCTGAGTCATAAGGAACAAGTCGCTGTTACTGTCAGGATTGCAGCATTAGAAGAGAAACTCCTAATTTAAAAAAACATTCATTGAGCTTTCTTGTGTCAGAGGACTCAACAGGGTAAAGTATGTCAGCTTTCATCCTGAAAAGGCTGATGGAGCTGAACCTTCCATTTGGGGGCTGCAGAGGAAAGCCCTATGGCAACGGGTGCCGACATGTAGTGAAAGAATAAAGGCTTTCAGGCTAGGCTGCCCTAACTTAACTCCAGGGTTTTTTTTGTCCAATGTGGTGTCCGCAATTCAAACCTGGTCATAATTGATGCTGTTAAGAGCTCACCAGATGTCATTGGTTACTTTGTATATTTATTGAGACAATTCAAGCTCTTCTCAGGATCAAGGCACATACGGGATATCCTACTGAAACATCTTAAAACCATCCTGGAATCATGGTCAGATACTAGGTGGGAAAGTAGGATAAAAAGCATGAAAGAAGTGAGGTACCAGGCTGGCAAGTCAGAGAGACTCTTATGGAGGTGAGGGAAAGTACTCAAAACCTGTGATCGATGTTGAAACCCATTTTTAGGCTGAAGAGATTCGATCCTACCTCTTCTGTATTTGTAAAGCCATACGGTACGATATCCTTCCTTAACAAGATCCAGTCACCTCACATGCGGTTCGATGTGGCTGTCAACTTGCTGAAGACAACCAGAGTCCCTCAACTGCTACATCGACACTGAATTTTCTGATACACAGACCATTGTTAAAATGTGCGAGGAGATTAATGTAGTCAAACAGAGGCAACTGCGAACCACAAAAGGGACTTTGGTTATGAAGCTCCAAATGAGCCTATTGATAATACACTATGAAAAATGAAAAGCTCTTTTTCTAAGGTGGTAGTGGATACGACCGTCTCTTCATTTGATAAGTGATTCTAGAACCTAGAAAATGTGAATGAGAAATTTGGTGTGGTCCTCAACTTCTCTAAAATACCAAAAGATTTCCTAGAGAACTGTCAATCCTGAGCACCGCTTTAAACCACAAGGGTCGGCTAGATATTGATGAAAAAGGACTTGCCCGGGGGTAAAAAAATTCACATGGAACCCTTAAACATCCCGCATGAGAAAAAGGTGAGAAATTTTCCCCAATTTGTGGGTATCTCTGAAAATCTCTGCCACTCTTCCTGTCTTAGTGGTTGCTGTGAACGTAGCTTCTTTAAGCTCAAACTCAGGAAAACCCACAAGAGATCTACTTTGGGGCAAAAATGTCTGTTAAATAATGTGGGTTCACAAGAGCTGTCTTATGATGGCCATAAATGACCCTGTTATAAGAAAGTCAAGTCGGATAAAGCTGTAAAGCAATTAATTCTACATTGTTCATTTTATTGCAATATTTCTGTAATATAGTTTTTTTTGTCTAGTAGTTCCTAACACTAAAAATAATTCTCTCAGTTCATGTGTGACTTTGTATGTTATTGGAATTTTATTAACAAATTTTAACATAATGAAACTTTTGGAAATTAGAGGCTATTATTCAATGTTTGGGAGTTTTTCAAAAGGGGGATTGAAAAAGAGAGATTCCTAGAAATTTCCCCAAATTATTAAAGTTAAGGGGAAATTTCCGTGTTTTTGAAGCATTTATCAAAGTTCTTTCTAATAGTTAAAAAAGCTATGATTAATTACACTGGGGCACAAATTTTCACAAAATTTTCGCTTCCCTTATTTTTTTTAGTGTTTTTAATACTAATTTGGCGCTGATTCCAAATATGTCCTTACTTTTTCTCTACCATCGACCGTTTTAAAGGTATAGCAAATTATGCTGATATAAAGAAATTTATGAGGTATGGGTAAAGCACACTTACATTTGTCGCTAATTTATTTATTTTCTTTTTCAGATTTTTATGATAAATATTGACTTTCTTGATTATGGCTACAAGAGGATGCAGAAAGTCACCAGATTCGTTCTGTTTTGCATGTGGTTTCTATGTTGGACCTAAGCATGTATCACATAAAATTGTGAAAGGTACAAAGTACTGGATTGCTTATTATAAACTTTACTTTGGAATGAGTATGGGTGACCAAGAAAAACTATGGGCCCCTGATATGATATGTGGAAGTTGTCAATCAAATTTAGATGCATGGCTGAGAGGTGCAAGAAAAGCAATGCCATTTGCTGTGCCGAGAGTTTGGCATGAGCCAAAAAAACATCCCGATGATTGCTATTTTTTGCATGATTGACATATCAAGGTACAGAATAGTTAAGGGAAGAAAATTCCTTCCATATTCCAACATTTCATCCTCTATTGCACCTATGCAACAGAATCAATACTGAAATATTAAAAACATCTAGCTAAGGTTTCTTGTGATGGGATTACACATGCAATCCATATTTATGCTCCAGCTATTAAATGCAGCTCTTTTTATATATATTTTTCAGGTAGAGGGTATGATGGAGGTCTCATCAGGAGAGTTGGAAGGTTGTGACAATGAAGAAATGGATGAAACGTTTGAACCAAGAATGAGTAACCGCTCACACTTTCCAAATCAACGTGAACTGGATGATCTCATCAGGGAATTGAGTCTCACTAAGTCAGGAGCTGAGCTTTTGGCATCCAGACTTAATGAATGGGATCTGTTGGGGGAGGACTGCAGATCAACTATACAGGAAGCGCCATGAGGAATTTGAAGTATACTTTGATATAAGCGAGGATCTATGCTTCTGCAAAGACATTAATAGCTTGTTTACAGCTATTGGAATTGATCACACCCCTGAAGAATGGCGACTTTTCATAGATAGTTCGACAAAACGCCGCAAAGCTGTTTTACTACATAATGGGAATCAGTATCCATCCCTGCCTATAACATACTCTGTACATATGAGGGAAGAATATGACAATGTAAAAGGCTTCTCGAGAAGGTAAGTATACTAAGTTTAATTAGTATGTTTGTGGTAATTTTAAAATGCTTGCCTTCTTACTCAGATTGCTGGGTGGGTACACCAAGTATTCATGGTTTTTTTTTTTGCCTATGGGACAGTAGGGCTGATCATGAACATTAACAGAAGGTTGAGTAGCCCCTTAGAGATGACTTGTAGCCAGGAAAACTAAATGTTATTAGACAGCCTCTTGTAGAGCCTGCCAAAGTTTTGCTACCTCCACTTCATATAAAGCTTGGTTTGATCAAACAGTTTGTAAATGCATTAGATCATGGTGGAGAAGCATTTCAAGAGATTCGTCTACTCTTTCCGAAGCTATCAGAGGCCCAAGCTAAGGGTGGTATATTTAGTGGACCGAGTGTAAGGAAAATGTTGAAGTCATTACAACTTGAGAATGCAATGAGTGATGTCAAAAGTGAGGGGTGGTGTGCATTTCGAAATATAGTCAATGGGTTCCTTGGTAAAAATAAAAACCCAAACTACAAGCAATGGTAGCAAAACTTTTAGAAAGTTTTAAGAATTTAGAATGTAGAATGCCAATAAAGGTGCCCATTTTGCATTCACATTTGGAGTTTTATCGTAAAAATTTGGGAGAAGTGACTGAGGAGCATGGGGAGTGGTTCCATCAGGACATTGCTGTAATGGAGTAAAAATACCAAGGAAAATAGGACACTGCTATGATGGGGGACTATATATGGTCACTGGTGAGTAAAGATCAAGGAGCTCACAGTAAGAAAGCACGTTCTTTAGTGCACTTTTAGTAGGTTATCTCTTATAATCACATTTTCTCATTAGTTTAAAAATGAATACAAGGACAAAATATTATCAGCTCTTACTCATGGACAATGTGAATATGCTAAATAAAGTGAACTGTCGCAGCTATTTATAGTTAGTTTTATATACAAAATTCCAATTATCTCCAAATAATATCGATGCTATGCAATTTTCAATAGTATTTTTGGAA
Organism: Ceratothoa steindachneri; assembly: GCA_963969495.1. Classification (NCBI taxonomy): domain Eukaryota; kingdom Metazoa; phylum Arthropoda; class Malacostraca; order Isopoda; family Cymothoidae; genus Ceratothoa; species Ceratothoa steindachneri. Next base: position 31,687,790 of record OZ018331.1, on the reverse strand, counting down.
TCAGGACGTAAAACCACCTTGGAAACACTAAAAACACTTAAAGAAACAAAACTAGTGTTGTCGAATGTTTCGGACTCAAAAAAAATTGCGAAGTTCAGAAAATGCATTAAAATTAAGATCTGGCTATTTTTTTCTTATATAAAAGCAAATTTAGATGGGGGGGGGAACCCCTAAGGATTGTTTTTTTTCCGGATATCCAAAGAATTTCGATAAAAGTTTTTCTTGCTTTTAGGCCTAGAAGATAAGTATGGATCTGAAAAATCCTTGACCAAGGGTAAATTTTTAGGAGATATGTACAGAAAACCTTTCAAATTTTTTTTAGACCAAAAAACCGTTGTTAGAACCAGATAGGCAGTAAGCCACATAGCGAAGGTCTGCCTGCGAACCACAAGCTCTTTCTGTAAGGAGGAGTGACGCAGCCACCTCATCGTTATAAATAATATGGTCTCCTAGTTGTCTATATGATGCATATGAACTGGTTCTGCAATATAGTTTTATGCAATATTCTTATTCATATTATATTTTTTAAATATTTTTATTCTGCCCTGGTTTCTTTGATATTATATTTTCTGCAGTACTTAAATATAAATTATATTTTGTTTTATGTCATTTGTTTCATTATTACTACCGTATTATTCAAGTGTCAGCCATAATTCACTAATCGAAAGCGCTTTGTTATATACTTAAATTTTGTATTAATATTCTAGTACTATATATCTATATCAAATATATATTGATTTGCAACGAATATCAAGCCAAATGCAATATATCTATAATATTCAATTTGGATTGATATGTGTTGCAAATCTATATTTATGTTGTAAAAAAAATAACAGAAAGGCACCATTTTTTGTCACAGCTAGCCCTGCCGGTATGACGTCATAAACCTCGGGGAAAAACAAATGATAGCACCGATGTAAAAATACCCATTCCCACGATAATGATTGTGACGTTAATTTAACTACGATGACAAAAAGCCACGGGCATGGGCTCGTTTCGTGAGTAAACAAAAATAAAATAGTACTGAGACGATATACGTACGTATATAGATTGCAAGCACCAAAGTTTCAAACGTAGATTCACGAAATGGTGGAATTTGGGTGTTTAAAATGCTTCTCGTGTTCAAATTCACGACTCATTTCAATCACTAATTACTCAATTTGTACATTTAACCACCATAAAAACATGGATTTCTCTCCATTTTCTCAACCTCTCCATTTAACCACCTTAAAACACATTGTGACGTAGAATTTTCTCATAAATGTAGTGAAGTAGACTTGAAATTTACAGGTTGGGGAAAATTATAAAATGAGTGGTTTGCGATGGAAATAAGTACCAAACTCAAAAGACTCTCATCAAGAACCATAAGATAAACTTTTATTCTATACTGTAAATAAGTTGTGGGTGAAACGAGAAATTGACCATTACTGTAACTTTCATTTTGTGGGTGGCTTTTCTAAAATAAAGAAAATGTCAAAGACATCAGGTAATGCGGTTTCGTGTGATTGTATAACATGATTTTTGTAAGATGGCGAATGTTCTCGATGCAGAGGGTCGAATTAAATGCCACAAGTTTTATACTAGGCTTTCGTTGACCCGACGGCGAGTAGCTATGGCGATTGAAACCAGGGATAGCAAGAAAAAGAGCTTACTAGTTTAATTTACATTCTAGATATTAAGATTGCAATTTCCCGATACAATTTAAGTACAATAAATAGACTAGCAATATTAAGAATATGATGTAGCCGGGTTAACCACTCGCTCCCTCAGTGTGCTTGACTCGAATCCCACCCCAGTACGTTTTCTCTTTCTTGCGGTATGCTGGATTTATTTCGAATATGATAGTAAGGTAAACTTCAATGTACGCAGTGATGGTATGCTTAGTATAGCCACGATTAGCCACATTCACACTGCATCAGGCAGATCGAGGGGACGATCTTCCTTCATGCTAATTAACTGTATCCAAAAGCCAGTGTGACAGCATTAAGAAAAATTGTATCAATGGGATATTTTAACTTTCACTTTTGCCGTCGCAGTACAAGAGATCGTTTTCACCCATGAATCAGTGGCGGCTCGTAGCTAAAATGAGTGGAAGTACTGCATCAAAATTTTTGTAGCATTGCTTTAATATTGTGTGAAAGGAAATATATAAAAAAAAATTTATAGATAAACTTAATAATATCCTAAACAGAACAAATTCAAACTTTTTTTACTTACTAATAGCCTAAATTGTTACAGTTCAAGCTCAATCCATTAATTTAATAAAGAAATCTATTCCTGGTTTAATTTGCGTGAAAAGATGAATTATTTTCTCCTTGATCTCTGGATGACTACTGAGGGAATTTTTCTCCATTGAAAGCACTTCAAGTGCATTTAGTCTTTCAGAATTCATTTTGCTCCTTAGAAAAGTTTTTATTCTTTTCAGTGTTGAAAAGCAGCGTTCTGCCTCTGATTTAGTTATGTGAGTTGTCAATAGGACTTTTATCAGTTTCGTAATTTCACTAAGAACATTATCTAGATTATTTTCCAGAATAAATTTCAGCAGCTCATTTAATAAATTAATTAATTAATTATTAAAAGAACGGAAAAAAATATTAATTAAAACCTACACTTTATCACATTCAAGAATATTTCCCACGTTTTTAAGCACAACAAAGGTGGAGTCAAACGAAACACTACCTTCCACCAGCACACCAGGGTCACCACTGTGTGAAGCGTAGTGCTCTCTCTCCCTAGCGTGCAGCTTCCTACCTAGGATATATGAGCATGCGCACAACAGTCAAACACTGCGTCGCTGGAACTGTGAAGCGCACAGTTTTTACAAGGATTTTTTAAATTTTTTTCATAAACTAGGGGATGGCTACTGACATTAAGCTTAAGGATTATATAATGCACAAGTATAAAGAAAACAAATAATGAAAAAAAAGGACTCATTATATTGAATCTTATTGATGATATAGAGCGGAAATAGGTGGTGCTGCAGTTTTGCAGTGCCTATACACGAGCCGCAAGTGCAGCCATGATAGATAGCTAATATCCCTCTTCCAATAAATGCAACCAACCGAAATTATATAATTAACCAAATTTGAGACATGACAAACTCTTTCAAGTTCCAAAATACTCCAATACGATTTCAACATTAATCCAAACAAAATAAGTCAAAACCCGGCTAAAATCACTGATCCGACAGTACATCCACCGCTGAAATCCTCATTTCACCGACATTCAAACGTAGAGTTGCTGCTGCATTTGTAAACTACAGTGAAAAGTGAAAATTTAGGCGCAATAACACGCCCCTCCCCCTCCAAATCTAAATGATACTTCACGACAACACTTCTCCGCTTACAATATATTTTTTCATAAGGTGGAGGAGTTCATGGCAGTATGAGGGACAGTCCCTGGTTTTATTCTCTCGAATCAGCTTCTTCAATCTTTATAATTTCCGTCTGTCGTAGCAGACACGTGGCCTGTGTGGCCAGTTAGATCTGATGGCTCCCAGGGACGAAAAACTATAAGGGTACCAATTGGAGGTGGCTGGTAGCAGCAATTGTAGGCCTTCCTCTAATTCAAGGGTGTAAATTTCTTCCCCCTGCAGCAAGCGCTTCACAAATGTACGGACTTCTTTGTTTTCACAGCTGTCTCAAAGCCAATTCTCATACAAAATCTCCCAAATTTGAATCATTAAATCGTGCTAGTAAGAAACCAACGTAAAAAAATCTACCAAAAAAGATGTATAATTTTTCTAAAAATCTATAGCGTAACCTTCTCGTTCAATATCCCGAGGATTCATACATAGAGAAAACGAAGAGTAAAAAGATAGAAATAAAGCAGTCATACATTCACTGCTCGCCACATTGTCACCTTTTTAAATGTATGTCGGCGTTATGTTGGCTAATATTTATTAATGGGTATACAATGATGAATACAATAGGTATGACAGAGCAACGTATTTACAATATATACATAAAGTTCTATTATATACATGCATCAGGGCATCTGAGAGAAGTAGCGGGTGTCGATGGAGGCGATTGTCCTATGGAGGCATTAGTCCTGACACTCGGGCAGAGGTAGAGAAAACCCAGAGTCGTAATCCTGACCGGGTCGAGCCGCTCCAGCCCAGACGCACGTAGCTTGACGTACTACCAAAAGCCTAATCCTACGTATCTGTCAGTTGGCTATTTTAGGCTTCGTTGTCGCAGTCCACGGGGGTTATCAGCCACTCGTGGAGGGAAGCTATATGTTACAATTGTGTTGGTATTCTGGACCTATTCCTGTGGATGCCGTTTTTTATTATTGTATATTAAGGGTGATTTGGATTTTGACGAGCCTTGATGGCGATGCTTTTTTGTTTTCGGCGCATTCCTTTGGACGGTTTGAAGTGTGATGCATGATCTGACATAATCCTATGGATGCAATTTGTGAGAGGGTTTTGACGGATGAGGATGACCTTTGATAGGCCTTTGTGGCTCTCTGTTTTCCGTGAAATTATGTTATGTTACGTTAAATAATTAGCCATCGTGATCCCAACCGCATGCCACGCCTGCTTACTAAGAGTTGATTTGACAATCACAGTCTGCAATCTTTCTCTTTTCGGGGTTTATTTATGATGCACAATGCAGAGAAACTAGTATCAAAATACTTTCAATTTTCGTTATATTTTTTCATAAATGTTTGAAATACATATGTTTTTTTTTTAATTTAAGCATTTTAAAAATGAGTTCTTCCGCGAGGAAGTAATAAATAGGCCATTATAAGAATACTCTTCTTTAGTCATCCTTCGTTAATATGATTCGTTTTTTATCATACCTACACGGACGAGATATTTTTGGAAAAAAATTACGTGTAGCAAAATAACATCTTCAACTACTGTAGTTATATCATTGAAAACTTTTCAATTAAAAGTTATTTTATATTTAAATTTTCTGTTTACAGTTATGGTTGAAGTAAAAGATGTCCGAATGAAAACTTCCTTATGAAATCTCTTAAGCAAAAGCAGTTTGATTCAGTTTATATATTCTTTACTTTGCCAATAAACTTGACTAAAAGCTGTTAGTATGTTTAAACCAGTTACCAGAAAGAAACTACCATGCTTATCTTATGAACTTAAAGTTAATGAAGAAGAATATTAATAAAGATGCATGGTCATTTTTGTAGAGGGATTCGCGACTACATAAATAACGAAGGGAACCAATTTTTAAGGTCACCTAAAAAAAAAAGAGGTTATTTCTTAACCAAAATCGAAAATTAACGAGAGAAGCCCCATCGGATCCTTGGGGAAGTAAGTTATATGTTTAGAAGTGTCGCTTGGCTGAACTTATTAAATAATGAATTTAAGAGAATAAGACCTTTTCGTTTCATAAATATAGGAATTGGTACATAAAGTACGCAATGCGAGCTTCAATTTCATATATTTTCAATGAAAAACTCAGGACTAAGGTGAAAATATCCTTCATGGCACTAGCGAATTCAGCACTTTTAAGTTGAATGTTAAAAAAAAAAATTATTCGGGGTTTTGCAAGTGATGTGCGATCGTTTTCGCGACCGTGCCCTCGCCAGGGAGTGTCAAAAGGGCCTATTTATAATTAAAACAAACAAACGCCCTCAGTTCGAGGCTTTTTATTTTTCTTAGGTGACCTACAGTTTTCAACTAGGATCCGAAAGGCGGGCAGCTACAGCGTATGTCAGCCCGATGTGGCTTAAATTTGCCGTAACCTGAGTGCGCGTTTCCACTCGGCCAGGCCTTAACCCGGTAACCATGGTTACTGCCATGTTCTTGCCATAATTTGTTTGCACTGAGGATTGCTTTCAGTGGCTGTTTTGGGGGAGGTGCATTGCCTTGGAGCTGTTAAGAAGGAGGGTCGATTACGCTTGTAACTAAGACTTGAGCGCAAAATGGACAAGTGCTAAGTTCAGTGTGGTTATTGGTTAGTTAATTGTAGACTTTTGAAATAGACAGTCTATTTTAATTGAGTTTGTGTGATTAGATGGACAAAACGCGATTTTAGTGGCGGGGTCGCTACGACGGATTCGTGCACATAGTCTTGTGGACTATTTGACTTTTTAGAAGAGGGTGGCCTCCTCCTTTTATGTGACTCTCTTTGGTGTTGGTCGCGTGATCCTGCGCCGGGGTGAGGCGGGCATTCCTCCGACGCACGAGCGTGCTTCCTTTTTCTTTTGCCTTTGTTTCGCTTCTTGTTTACTTTGTTTTTCTTTATTTTTTTGTCGGAATCTTAGAGTGGCCAAGTATTAGGTTGAATGGTCAATTCCGGCTACTTCTGACGTTGATCGCACACTAAATGGGCGCTATTGAAAAAGATTCTAGTGATTGATTCAAGACTCTAGACAAGCGCCGATTTAATGGATTAAATACTCGGTTTAGTTTTAACTCTAGAAATGAAGCAGTTTTAACTCTAGAAATGAAGCAGTTTTAACTCTAGAAATGACGCAGTTTTAACTCTAGAAATGAAGCAGTTTTAACTCTAGAAATAAAGCAGTTTTAACTCTAGAAATGAAGCAGTTTTAACTCTAGAAATAAAGCAGTTTTAACTCTAGAAATGAAGCAGTTTTAACTCTAGAAATAAAGCAGTTTTAACTCTAGAAATGGACCAATTCTTATTCCAAAGAAGAAATTGCTCAGTTGATTTCGGTAATGGACCAGTGCCGATTTGAGGGTTGTTATTGGTTAGTTGATTTTAGATTATCGAAATAAATAAAAGCTTTTTTGCTTGAATTATTTTTATATTAATTCTCAAAAGATTTTTTTGTTTAATCTTCCAAAAAATGACGTTCAAAAACCTTACAACTAAAGCTTCTTGTGCACGTCACAGATTTTTGTGCCGTCCCTCGCTGATAAACACCACTGAACATAGTCTTATCTATTTCACCATGGCATTCGTGTGGGAAAGACATGGCTCGGGATTCCCTGGTATCTCGTCTCCTCCACTTCTTCGCTTTCACGTTTTGTTGCATCGCGGTTTTACTTCAACCCTTCCAAATCTTTGGCACTGGGAACGTATGGGAAGGTGGAGGGGTACGTTTATATTGAAGGAGAAAAGAGAGAATCATGTGACCGACGAAGGTTGAAGAGGAAATGTGGAAGAGAGGATGGGAATGATGAATTAAACCTAAGGAGTGAGGATGGAAAATCGGACAAAAAGTTGAGACAATCTCCAATCTTGATTTGGTTTGTGGCATCAATCACTCTGGATTTGTTTCCATCACCTTTGATTCTTAGGACCACCATCGATTCGTTTTTATCTTAGATTCTGTGTTATCACCCTTGATTGCTTTTATCCCTTTAGATTCCATCACTCTGAAATGGTTTTCATGGCAAACAATTGGCATTGTAACTATCCATTAGTTTTATCAAGTTGGATCACATTTCATCACCCTCACTTCGTTTTCTCATCACTATGAAATGGTTTACATCACCCTTAATTGTTTTTATCCCCCTCGATTCATTTATATCAATCTGAGTATTGGTTGCTTTGAATCACCATCATTTTTCACCATAGATTCATTTTTTTTATCCTTCTGAAAGAGATTCATTCACCCTTGATTGCTATTGTCACCATCCATTCCTTTTGTCATTCTAGATTTCGTTTTATCGCACTTGATTACTTTCATCACCTTCGCTTCTCTTTTTCACCCCCTTGAAACGGTTTCCAATAGCCTTGATTACCACTTTAGTAATCGATTCGTTTTCATTACTCCTGATTTCACTTCATTACCCTTGATTACTTCTATGACCCTCGATTCGGTCTGCATCCTTGGGATATGCAATCCACCATCCATGATTGTTATTGTCACGATCGATTCTTTAAATTGCGCCGGATGCATTTACTGCAATCTCAAATGTTATTATCACCCTCGATTCTCTTTTTAAGGATTACTATGAATGCGTTTCCATCACACTTGATTGTTTTACAAGATTACGTATCTTCTGAAGCTACTGAGTGTCTGCTAACGCTTCCGAATATCTTGCGAAAGTCCTGAATATTTTGTGAAAATTCTGAATAGCTTATGAATTATCCGAATATCTTAGGAAGCTTTCGAATATCTCCTGAAGCTTCTAAAATATTTTAAAGCTTTTGACCGAATATCTTTTAAAAGCTTCTGCATATTTTAGGCCTCTTCTGAAAAGCCTCGAGACGATCGAATCATCAATAAAAGCCCCCCCCCCCCGTTTTTTTCTCTTACCCTCCTCTCTGGATGTGTGGTATCTCGTAATTTCGGTCTAATGGCTTAACCCAACATACCGTACGCCAGTCGTCACCTTTACAACGTCTTGGTCACATTGAGAACGAGTAAGAAGATAAATAGAACCGCTTTATTCTTCGCCTCGGGAATTTGACGTAGTTGTGTGAATATGTGTGGTTGTAAAGTAAGCAATTTCAAAGAAACGTAAGGAGGGAAATACCGCGTATTCTACATTGATGAGCATAACCAGTGCAGGCAAAAAGATGGAAGTGGGAAAGGAAGTAATAATGAGGAGAGAGGAGGTAGAAGTGCGAAAAGTGTTTGGATGAGATAAAGTTCCCTGGTGTGGAGCGAAATGGGTCTAAATAGAGGAGTAATTGACGTCTAGGAATAGAAAGAAAAAGATGGATTGGTAGGATGAACTTAGCGATGCCTCAAGGAGAGTTAATCCTTTTCCTTAGCGAATGTTGCCTCTTTATATTCCTTTCTGGCTCGAACTCTTTTAATATTGAATCTTGCTTCTTCATATTCTCTTTCCTGATAAAAACCTCTTCATATTGAATGCTGCCTCATCATATACCTGTTCTCGCTCTAACCATGTTCCTAGTAAATGTTGCTTCTTCATATTCTCTTTCTCGCTGGAACCCTCTTCATATTAAATGTCGCCACTTCATATTCTCTATATCGTTCAAAATGACTTCATATTAGATAGTGATTCTTCATATTCTCCTTCTCGCTAAAACCCTCTTCATATTGAATGATGCCCCCTCATATTCTCTTACTCGCTCGAACCTTCTTTATATTGAATATTTCCTCTTCATATTATCTTTCTCGCGCGATCCCTCTTCATATTAAATGTTGCTTCTTCATATTCTCTATTATGTTCGAACCCACTTCGAAATTTAATGATGTTCCCTCATATTCCCTTTCTCGCTTGAACCTTCTTTATAAGGAGTCTTTCCTCTTCATATTCTCTTTCTCGCGCAATCCCTCTTCATATTAAATGTTGCTTCTTCATATTCTCTTTCTCGCTTGAACCTTCTTTATATTGAATCTTTCCTCTTCATATTCTCTTTATCGCGCGATCCCTCATCATATTAAATGTTGCTTCTTCATATTCTCTTTCTCGCGCGATCCCTCTTCATATTAAAAGTTGCTTCTTCATATTCTCTTTCTCGCTCGAACCCACTTATTTTCAATAATGCCACCTCATATTCTCTTTCTCACACGATCTCTCTTCATAATAAATGTTGCTTCTTCATATTCTTTTAAACGTTCGAACACAATTCATATTCAATGATGCCCCATCATAATCTCTTTCTCGCTCAAACCCTCTTTATATTGAATCTTAACTCTTCATATTCTCTTTCTCGCGCGATCCCTCTTCATATTAAATGTTGCTTCTTCATATTCTCTTTCACGTTCAAACACCCTTCATATTCAATGATGCCCCATCATATTCTCTTTCTCGCTTGAACCTTCTTCATAATGAGGGTTCCTCTTCATATTCTCTTTCTCGCGCGATCCCTCTTCATATTAAATGTTGCTTCTTCATATTCTCTTTCTCGCTCGAACCTTCTTTATATTGAATCTTTCCTTTTCATATTCTCTTTCTCGCGAGATCCCTCTTCATATTAAATGTTGCTTCTTCATATTCTGTTTCTCGCTCGAACCCACTTCATTTTCAATTATGCCCTCTCATATTCTTTCTTGTGTGATCCCTCTTCATATTAAATGTTGCTTCTTCATATTCTCTTTCTCGCTACAACCTCCTTAATATTGAATCTTTCCTCTTCATATTCTCTTTCTCGCGCGATCCCTCTTCATATTAAATGTTGCTTCTTCATATTCTCTATCACGTTCAAACCCACTTCATATTTAATGATGTTCCCTCATATTCTCTTTCTTGCTCGAACCTTCGTAATATTGAATCGTTCCTCTTCATATTCTCTTTCTCGCACGATCCCTCTTCATATTAAATGTTGCTTCTTCATATTCTCTTTGTCGCTTGAAACCACTTCATTTTCAATTATGCCGCCTCATATTCTCTTTCTCGCGCGATCCCTCTTCATATTAAATGTTAGTTCTTCATATTCTCTTTTACATTCGAACCCACTTCATATTCAATGATGCCCCCTCAATTCTCTTTCTCGCTCGAACCTTCTTTATATTGAATCTTTCCTCTTCATATTCTCTTTCTCGTGCGATCCCTCTTCATATTAAATGTTGCTTCTTCATATTCTCTTTCTCGTTCGAACCCACTTCATTTTCAATTATTCTCCCTCATATTCTTTCTTGTGTGATCCCTCTGCATATTAAATGTTGCTTCTTCATATTCTCTTTCTCGCTACAACCTCCTTAATATTGAATCTTTCCTCTTCATATTCTCTTTCTCGCGCGATCCCTCTTCATATTAAATGTTGTTTCTTCATATTCTCTATCACGTTCAAACCCACTTCATATTTAATGATGTTCCCTCATATTCTTTTTCTTGCTCGAACCTTCGTTATATTGAATCGTTCCTCTTCATATTCTCTTTCTCGCGACATCCCTCTTCATATTAAAAGTTGCTTCTTCATATTCTGTTTCTCGCTTGAACCTTCTTTATATTGAATATTTCCTCTTCATATTCTCTTTCTCGCGCGATCCCTCTTCTTATTCAATTTTGCTTCTTCATATTCTCTTTTTCGCTCGAACCCATTAATTTTCAATGATGCCCCCTCATATTCTCTTTCTCACGCGATCCCTCTTGATATTAAATGTTGCTTCTTCATATTCTCTTTCACGTTCGAACTTTCTTTATATTGAATATCTCCTCTTCATATTATCTTTCTCGCGCGATCCCTCTTCATATTAAATGTTGCTTCTTCATATTCTCTTTCACGTTCAAACACCCTTCATATTCAATGATGCCCCATCATATTCTCTTTCTCGCTTGAACCTTCTTCATAATGAGGGTTCCTCTTCATATTCTCTTTCTCGCGCGATCCCTCTTCATATTAAATGTTGCTTCTTCATATTCTCTTTCTCGCTCGAACCTTCTTTATATTGAATCTTTCCTTTTCATATTCTCTTTCTCGCGCGATCCCTCTTCATATTAAATGTTGCTTCTTCATATTCTCTATCACGTTCAAACCCACTTCATATTTAATGATGTTCCCTCATATTCTCTCTTGCTCGAACCTTCGTTATATTGAATCGTTCTTCTTCATATTCTCTTTCTCGCGCGATCCCTCTTCATATTAAAAGTTGCTTCTTCATATTCTGTTTCTCGCTTGACCTTCTTTATATTGAATATTTCCTCTTCATATTCTCTTTCTCGCGCGATCCCTCTTCTTATTCAATTTTGCTTCTTCATATTCTCTTTTTCGCTCGAACCCATTAATTTTCAATGATGCCCCCTCATATTCTCTTTCTCACGCGATCCCTCTTCATATTAAATGTTGCTTCTTCATATTCTCTTTCACGTTCGAACTTTCTTTATATTGAATATCTCCTCTTCATATTATCTTTCTCGCGCGATCCCTCTTCATATTAAATGTTGCTTCTTCATATTCACTAAAATGTTCGAACCCACTTCGAAATTTAATGATGTTCCCTCATATTCTCTTTCTCGCTTGAACCTTCTTTATAAGGAGTCTTTCCTCTTCATATTCTCTTTCTCGCGCGATCCCTCTTCATATTAAATGTTGCTTCTTCATATTCTCTTTCTCGCTTGAACCTTCTTTATATTGAATCTTTCCTCTTCATATTCTCTTTCTCGCGCGATCCCTCTTCATATTAAATGTTGCTTCTTCATATTCTCTTTCTCGCGCGATCCCTCTTCATATTAAAAGTTGCTTCTTCATATTCTCTTTCTCGCTCGAACCCACTTATTTTCAATAATGCCACCTCATATTCTCTTTCTCACACGATCCCTCTTCATAATAAATGTTGCTTCTTTATATTCTCTTTCACGTTCAAACACCCTTCATATTCAATGATGCCCCATCATATTCTATTTCTCGCTTGAACCTTCTTCATATCGAGGGTTCCTCTTCATATTCTCTTTCTCGCGCGATCCCTCTTCATATTAAATGTTGCTTCTTCATATTCTCTTTCTCGCTCGAACCTTCTTTATATTGAATCTTTCCTTTTCATATTCTCTTTCTCGCGAGATCCCTCTTCATATTAAATGTTGCTTCTTCATATTCTGTTTCTTGCTACAACCTTCTTAATATTGAATCTTTCCTCTTCATATTCTCTTTTCGCGCGATCCCTCTTCATATTAAATGTTGCTTCTTCATATTCTCTATCACGTTCAGACCCACTTCATATTTAATGATGTTCCCTTATATTCTCTTTCTTGCTCGAACCTTCGTAATATTGAATCGTTCGCCTTCATATTCTCTTTCTCGCACGATCCCTCTTCATATTAAATGTTGCTTCTTCATATTCTCTTTGTCGCTTGAAACCACTTCATTTTCAATTATGCCGCCTCATATTCTCTTTCTCGCGTGATCCCTCTTCATATTAAATGTTAGTTCTTCATATTCTCTTTTACATTCGAACCCACTTCATATTCAATGATGCCCCCTCAATTCTCTTTCTCGCTCGATCCTTCTTTATATTGAATCTTTCCTCTTCATATTCTCTTTCTCGTGCGATCCCTCTTCATATTAAATGTTGCTTCTTCATATTCTCTTTCTCGTTCGAACCCACTTCATTTTCAATTATGCCCCCTCATATTCTTTCTTGTGTGATCCCTCTTCATATTAAATGTTGCTTCTTCATGTTCTCTTTCTCGCTACAACCTTCTTAATATTAAATCTTTCCTCTTCATATTCTCTTTCTCGCGCGATCCCTCTTCATATTAAATGTTGCTTCTTCATATTCTCTATCACGTTCAAACCCACTTCATATTTAATGATGTTCCCTCATATTCTCTTTCTTGCTCGAAACTTCGTTATATTGAATCGTTCCTCTTCATATTCTCTTTCTCGCGCGATCCCTCTTCATATTAAAAGTTGCTTCTTCATATTATGTTTCTCGCTTGAACCTTCTTTATATTGAATATTTCCTCTTAATATTCTCTTTCTCGCGCGATCCCTCTTCATATTAAATTTTAAGAACATAAGAACATAAGAAAAGAAGGAGACTGCAAAAGACCATTCATGGCCTACACTTGGCAGCTCCTGCTTCTTCATATTCTCTTTTTCGATCGAACCCATTAATTTTCAATGATGCCCCCTCATATTCTCTTTCTCACGCGATCCCTCTTCATATTAAATGTTGCTTCTTCATATTCTCTTTCACGTTCGAACACCCTTCATATTCATTGATGCCCTATAATATTCTCTTTCTCGCTTGAACCTTCTTTATATTGAGTCTTTCCTCTTCATATTCTCTTTCTTGCGCGATCCCTCTTCATATTAAATGTTGCTTCTTCATATTCTCTTTCTCGCTCGAACCCACTTATTTTCAATGATGCCCCCTCATATTCTCTTTCTCACACGATCCCTCTTCATATTAAATGTTGCTTCTTCATATTCTCTTTGACGTTCGAACCTTCTTTAAATTGAGTCTTTCCTCTTCATATTCTCTTTCTTGCGCGATCCCTCTTCATATTAAATGTTGCTTCTTCATATTCTCTTTCTCGCTCGAACCTTCTTTAAATTGAGTCTTTCCTCTTCATATTCTCTTTCTCGCTAAATCCCTCTTCATATTAAATGTTGCTTCTTTATATTCTCTTTCTCGCTTGAACCTTCTTTATAAGGAGTCTTTCCTCTTTATATTCTCTTTCTCGCACGATCCCTCTTCATATTAAATGTTGCTTCTTCATATTCTCTTTCTCGCTTGAACCTTCTTTATATTGAATCTTTCCTCTTCATATTCTCTTTCTCGCGCGATCCCTCTTCATATTAAATGTTGCTTCTTCATATTCTCTTTCTCGCTTGAACCTTCTTTATATTGAATCTTTCCTCTTCATATTCTCTTACTCGCGCGATCCCTCTTCATATTAAATGTTGCTTCTTCATATTCTCTTTCACGTTCGAACACCCTTCATATTCAATGATGCCCCATCATATTCTTTTTTTCGCTTGAACCTTCTTTATAAGGAGTCTTTTGTCTTCATATTCTCTTTCTCGCGCGATCCCTCTTCATATTAAATGTTGCTTCTACATATTCTCTTTCTCGCTTGAACCTTCTTTATATTGAATCTTTCCTCTTCATATTCTCTTCCTCGCGCGATCCTTCTTCATATTAAATGTTGCTTCTTCATATTCTCTTTCTCGCTTGAACCTTCTTTATATTGAATCTTTCCTCTTCATATTCTCTTTCTCGCGCAATCCCTCTTCATATTAAATGTTGCTTCTTCATATTCTCTTTCTCGCTTGAACCTTCTTTATATTGAATCTTTCCTCCTCATATTCTCTTTCTCGCGCAAACCCTCTTCATATTAAATGTTGCTTTTTCATATTCTCTTTTCCCGCTCGAACCCACTTATTTTCAATGATGCCCCCTCATATTCTCTTTCTAACGCGATCCCTCTTCATATTAATTGTTGCTTCTTCATATTATCTTTCACGTTCGAACACGCTTCATATTCAATGATGCCCCATCATATTCTCTTTCTCGCTTGAACCTTCTTTATTTTGAGTCTTTCCTCTTCATATTCTCTTTCTCGCTTGAAACTTCTTTATATTGAATCTTTCCTCTTCATATTCTCTTTCTGGCGCAATCCCTCTTCATATTAAATGTTGCTTCTTCATATTCTCTTTCTCGCTCGAACCCACTTATTTTCAATGATGCACCATCATATTCTCTTTCTCGCTTAACCCTTCTTTATAAGGAGTCTTTCCTCTTCATATTCTCTTTCTCGCGCGATCCCTCTTCATTTTAAATGTTGCTTCTTCATATTTTCTTTCTCGCTTAAACCTTCTTTATATTGAATCTTTCCTGTTCATATTCTCTTTCTCGTGCGATCCCTCTTCATATTAAGTGTTGCTTCTTCATATTCTCTTTCTCGCTTAAACCTTCTTTATATTGAATCTTTCCTCTATATATTCTCTTTCTCGTGCGATCCCTCTTCATATTAAATGTTGCTTCTTCATATTCTCTTTCTCGCTTGAACCTTCTTTATATTGAATCTTCCCTCTGCATATTCTCTTTCTCAGGCGATCCCTCTTCATATTAAATGTTGCTTCTTCATATTCTCTTTCACGTTCGAACACCCTTCATATTCAATGATGCCCCATCATATTCTCTTTCTCGCTTGAACCTTCTTTATATTGAATCTTTACTCTTCATATTCTCCTTCTCGCGCGATCCCTCTTCATATTAAATGTTGCTTCTTCATATTCTTTTTTTCGCTTGAACCTTCTTTATAAGGAGTCTTTTGTCTTCATATTCTCTTTCTCGCGCGATCCCTCTTCATATTAAATGTTGCTTCTTCATATTCTCTTTCTCGCTTGAACCTTCTTTATATTGAATCTTTCCTCTTCATATTCTCTTTCTCGCGCGATCCCTCTTCATATTAAATGTTACTTCTTTATATTCTCTTTCTCGCTTAAACCTTCTTTTTATTGAATCTTTCCTCTTCATATTCTCTTTCTCGCGCGATCCCTCTTCATATTAAATGTTGCTTCTTCATATTCTCTTTCTCGCTTAAACCTTCTTTATATTGAATCTTTCCTCTGCATATTCTCATTCTCGCGCGATCCCTCTTCATATTAAATGTTGCTTCTTCATATTCTCTTTCTCGCTTGAACCTTCTTTATATTGAATCTTTCCTCTTCATATTCTGTTTCTCGCGCGATCCCTCTTCATATTAAATGTTGCTTCTGTATATTCTCTTCCTCGCTTGAACCTTCTTTATAAGAAGTCTTTCCTCTTCATATTCTCATTCTCGCGCGATCCCTCTTCATATTAAATGTTGCTTCTTCATATTCTCTTTCTCGCTTGAATCTTCTTTATATTGAATCTTTCCTCTTCATATTCTCATTCTCGCGCGATCCCTCTTCATATTAAATGTTGCTTCTTCATATTCTCTTTCTCGCTCGAACCTTCTATATATTGAATCTTTCCTCTTCATATTCTCTTTCTCGCGCGATCCCTCTTCATATTAAATGTTGCTTCTTTATATTCTCTTTCTCGCTTGAACCTTCTTTATAAGGAGTCTTTCCTCTTCATATTCTCTTTCTCGCGCGATCATTCTTCATATTAAATGTTACTTCTTCATAATCTCTTTCTCGCTTGAACCTTCTTTAAATTGAATTTTTCCTCTTCATATTCGCTTGCTCGCGCGATCCCTCTTCATATTAAATGTTGCTTCTTCATATTCTCTTTCTCGCTTGAACCTTCTTTATATTGAATCTTTCCTCTTCATATTCTCTTTCTCGCGCGATCCCTCTTCATATTAAATGTTGCTTCTTCATATTGTCTTTCTCGCTTGAACCTTCTTTATATTGAATCTTTCCTCTTTATATTCTCTTTCTCGTGCGATCCCTCTTCATATTAAATGTTGCTTCTTCATATTCTCTTTCTCGCTTGAACCTTCTTTATATTGAATCTTTCCTCTTCATATTCTCATTCTCGCGCGATCCCTCTTCATATTAAATGTTGCTTCTTCATATTCTCTTTCTCGCTTGAACCTTCTATATATTGAATCTTTCCTCTTCATATTCTGTTTCTCGCGCGATCCCTCTTCATATTAAATGTTGCTTCTTTATATTCTCTTTCTCGCTTGAACCTTCTTTATAAGGAGTCTTTCCTCTTCATATTCTCATTCTCGCGCGATCCCTCTTCATATTAAATGTTGCTTCTTCATATTCTCTTTCTCGCTTGAAACTTCTTTAAATTGAATCTTTCCTCTTCATATTCGCTTGCTCGCGCGATCCCTCTTCATATTAAATGTTGCTTCTTTATATTCTCTTTCTCGCTTGAACCTTCTTTATAAGGAGTCTTTCCTCTTCATATTCTCTTTCTCGCACGATCCCTCTTCATATTAAATGTTGCTTCTTTATATTCTCTTTCTCGCTTGAACCTTCTTTATATTGAATCTTCCCTCTTCATATTCTCTTGCTCGCGCGATCCCTCTTCTTATTAAATGTTGCTTCTTCATATTCTCTTTCTCGCTTGAACCTTCTTTATATTGAATCTTTCCTCTTCATATTCTCTTTCTCGCGCGATCCCTCTTCATATTAAATGTTGCTTCTTCATATTCTCTTTCTCGCTTGAACCTTCTTTATATTGAATCTTTCCTCATCATATTCTCTTACTCGCGCGATCCCTCTTCATATTAAATGTTGCTTCTTCATATTCTCTTTCACGTTCGAACACCCTTCATATTCAATGATGCCCCATCATATTCTTTTTTTCGCTTGAACCTTCTTTATAAGGAGTCTTTTGTCTTCATATTCTTTTTCTCGCGCGATCCCTCTTTATATTAAATGTTGCTTCTACATAATCTCTTTCTCGCTTGAACCTTCTTTATATTGAATCTTTCCTCTTCATATTCTCTTGCTCGCGCGATCCTTCTTTATATTAAATGTTGCTTCTTCATATTCTCTTTCTCGCTTGAACCTTCTTTATATTGAATCTTTCCTCTTCATATTCTCTTTCTCGCGGAATCCCTCTTCATATTAAATGTTGCTTCTTCATATTCTCTTTCTCGCTCGAACCTTCTATATATTGAATCTTTCCTCTTCATATTCTCTTTCTCGCGCGATCCCTCTTCATATTAAATGTTGTTTCTTTATATTCTCTTTCTCGCTTGAACCTTCTTTATAAGGAGTCTTTCCTCTTCATATTCTCTTTCTCGCGCGATCATTCTTCATGTTAAATGTTGCTTCTTCATATTCTCTTTCTCGCTTGAACCTTCTTTAAATTGAATCTTTCCTCTTCATATTCGCTTGCTCGCGCGATCCCTCTTCATATTAAATGTTGCTTCTTAATATTCTCTTTCTCGCTTGAACCTTCTTTATATTGAATCTTTCCTCTTTATATTCTCTTTCTCGTGCGATCCCTCTTCATATTAAATGTTGCTTCTTCATATTCTCTTTCTCGCTTGAACCTTCTTTATATTGAATCTTTCTCTTCATATTCTCATTCTCGCGCGATCCCTCTTCATATTAAATGTTGCTTCTTCATATTCTCTTTCTCGCTTGAACCTTCTATATATTGAATCTTTCCTCTTCATATTCTGTTTCTCGCGCGATCCCTCTTCATATTAAATGTTGCTTCTTTATATTCTCTTTCTCGCTTGAACCTTCTTTATAAGGAGTCTTTCCTCTTCATATTCTCATTCTCGCGATATCCCTCTTCATATTAAATGTTGCTTCTTCATATTCTCTTTCTCGCTTGAACCTTCTTTAAATTGAATCTTTCCTCTTCATATTCGCTTGCTCGCGCGATCCCTCTTCATATTAAATGTTGCTTCTTTATATTCTCTTTCTCGGTTGAACCTTCTTTATAAGGAGTCTTTCCTCTTCATATTCTCTTTCTCGCGCGATCCCTCTTCATATTAAATGTTGCTTCTTCATATTCTCTTTCTCGCTTGAACCTTCTTTATATTAAATCTTTCCTCTTCATATTCGCTTGCTCGCACGATCCCTCTTCATATTAAATGTTGCTTCTTCATATTCTCTTTCTCGCTTGAACCTTCTTTATAAGGAGTCTTTCCTCTTCATATTCTCTTTCTCGCGCGATCCCTCTTCATATTAAATGTTGCTTCTTCATATTCTCTTTCTCGCTTGAACCTTCTTTATATTGAATCTTTCCTCTTCATATTCTCTTGCTCGCGCGATCCCTCTTCTTATTAAATGTTGCTTCTTCATATTCTCTTTCTCGCTTGAACCTTCTTTATATTGAATCTTTCCTCTTCATATTCTCTTTCTCGCGCGATCCCTCTTCATATTAAATGTTGCTTCTTCATATTCTCTTTCTCGCTTGAACCTTCTTTATATAGAATCTTTCCTCTTCATATTCTCTTACTCGCACGATCCCTCTCCATAATAAATGTTGCTTCTTCATATTCTCTTTCACGTTCGAACACCCTTCATATTCAATGATGCCCCATCATATTCTTTTTTTCGCTTGAACCTTCTTTATAAGGAGTCTTTTGTCTTCATATTCTCTTTCTCGCGCGATCCCTCTTCATATTAAATGTTGCTTCTACATAATCTCTTTCTCGCTTGAACCTTCTTTATATTGAATCTTTCCTCTTCATATTCTCTTGCTCGCGCGATCCTTCTTCATATTAAATGTTGCTTCTTCATATTCTCTTTCTCGCTTGAACCTTCTTTATATTGAATCTTTCCTCTTCATATTCTCTTTCTCGCGCGATCCCTCTTCATATTAAATGTTGCTTCTTCATATTCTCTTTCTCGCTTGAACCTTCTTTATATTGAATCTTTCCTCTTCATATTCTCTTTCTCGCGCAAACCCTCTTCATATTAAATGTTGCTTTTTCATATTCTCTTTTCCCGCTCGAACCCACTTATTTTCAATGATGCCCCCTCATATTCTCTTTCTAACGCGATCCCTCTTCATATTAATTGTTGCTTCTTCATATTATCTTTCACGTTCGAACACGCTTCATATTCAATGATGCCCCATCATATTCTCTTTCTCGCTTGAACCTTCTTTATTTTGAGTCTTTCCTCTTCATATTCTCTTTCTCGCTTGAACCTTCTTTATATTGAATCTTTCCTCTTCATATTCTCTTTCTGGCGCAATCCCTCTTCATATTAAATGTTGCTTCTTCATATTCTCTTTCTCGCTCGAACCCACTTATTTTCAATGATGCCCCATCATATTCTCTTTCTCGCTTGAACCTTCTTTATAAGGAGTCTTTCCTCTTCATATTCTCTTTCTCGCGCGATCCCTCTTCATATTAAATGTTGCTTCTTTATATTCTCTTTCTCGCTTGAACCTTCTTTATAAGGAGTCTTTCCTCTTCATATTCTCTTTCTCGCACGATCCCTCCTCATATTAAATGTTGCTTCTTCATATTCTCTTTCTCGCTTGAACCTTCTTTATATTGAATCTTTCCTCTTCATATTCTCTTGCTTGCGCGATCCCTCTTCTTATTAAATGTTGCTTCTTCATATTCTCTTTCTCGCTTGAACCTTCTTTATATTGAATCTTTCCTCTCCATATTCTCTTTCTCGCGCGATCCCTCTTCATATTAAATGTTGCTTCTTCATATTCTCTTTCTCGCTTGAACCTTCTTTATATTGAATCTTTCCTCTTCATATTCTCTTACTCGCGCGATCCCTCTTCATATTAAATGTTGCTTCTTCATATTCTCTTTCACGTTCGAACACCCTTCATATTCAATGATGCCCCAACATATTCTTTTTTTCGCTTGAACCTTCTTTATAAGGAGTCTTTTGTCTTCATATTCTCTTTCTCGCGCGATCCCTCTTCATATTAAATGTTGCTTCTACATATTCTCTTTCTCGCTTGAACCTTCTTTATATTGAATCTTTCCTCTTCATATTCTCTTCCTCGCGCGATCCTTCTTCATATTAAATGTTGCTTCTTCATATTCTCTTTCTCGCTTGAACCTTCTTTATATTGAATCTTTCCTCTTCATATTCTCTTTCTCGCGCAATCCCTCTTCATATTAAATGTTGCTTCTTCATATTCTCTTTCTCGCTTGAACCTTCTTTATATTGAATCTTTCCTCCTCATATTCTCTTTCTCGCGCAAACCCTCTTCATATTAAATGTTGCTTTTTCATATTCTCTTTTCCCGCTCGAACCCACTTATTTTCAATGATGCCCCCTCATATTCTCTTTCTAACGCGATCCCTCTTCATATTAATTGTTGCTTCTTCATATTATCTTTCACGTTCGAACATGCTTCATATTCAATGATGCCCCATCATATTCTCTTTCTCGCTTGAACCTTCTTTATTTTGAGTCTTTCCTCTTCATATTCTCTTTCTCGCTTGAAACTTCTTTATATTGAATCTTTCCTCTTCATATTCTCTTTCTCGCGCGATCCCTCTTCATATTAAATGTTGCTTCTTCATATTCTCTTTCTCGCTTGAACCTTCTTTATATAGAATCTTTCCTCTTCATATTCTCTTACTCGCGCGATCCCTCTCCATAATAAATGTTGCTTCTTCATATTCTCTTTCACGTTCGAACACCCTTCATATTCAATGATGCCCCATCATATTCTTTTTTTCGCTTGAACCTTCTTTATAAGGAGTCTTTTGTCTTCATATTCTCTTTCTCGCGCGATCCCTCTTCATATTAAATGTTGCTTCTACATATTCTCTTTCTCGCTTGAACCTTCTTTATATTGAATCTTTCCTCTTCATATTCTCTTGCTCGCGCGATCCTTCTTCATATTAAATGTTGCTTCTTCATATTCTCTTTCTCTCTTGAACCTTCTTTAATATTGAATCTTTCCTCTTCATATTCTCTTTCTCGCGCGATCCCTCTTCATATTAAATGTTGCTTCTTCATATTCTCTTTCTCGCTTGAACCTTCTTTATATTGAATCTTTCCTCTTCATATTCTCTTTCTCGCGCAAACCCTCTTCATATTAAATGTTGCTTTTTCATATTCTCTTTTCCCGCTCGAACCCACTTATTTTCAATGATGCCCCCTCATATTCTCTTTCTAACGCGATCCCTCTTCATATTAATTGTTGCTTCTTCATATTATCTTTCACGTTCGAACACGCTTCATATTCAATGATGCCCCATCATATTCTCTTTCTCGCTTGAACCTTCTTTATTTTGAGTCTTTCCTCTTCATATTCTCTTTCTCGCTTGAACCTTCTTTATATTGAATCTTTCCTCTTCATATTCTCTTTCTGGCGCAATCCCTCTTCATATTAAATGTTGCTTCTTCATATTCTCTTTCTCGCTCGAACCCACTTATTTTCAATGATGCCCCATCATATTCTCTTTCTCGCTTGAACCTTCTTTATAAGGAGTCTTTCCTCTTCATATTCTCTTTCTCGCGCGATCCCTCTTCATATTAAATGTTGCTTCTTTATATTCTCTTTCTCGCTTGAACCTTCTTTATAAGGAGTCTTTCCTCTTCATATTCTCTTTCTCGCACGATCCCTCTTCATATTAAATGTTGCTTCTTCATATTCTCTTTCTCGCTTGAACCTTCTTTATATTGAATCTTTCCTCTTCATATTCTCTTTCTCGCGCGATCCCTCTTCATATTAAATGTTGCTTCTTCATATTCTCTTTCTCGCTTGAACCTTCTTTATATTGAATCTTTCCTCTTCATATTCTCATTCTCGCGCGATCCCTCTTCATATTAAATGTTGCTTCTTCATATTCTCTTTCACGTTCGAACACCCTTCATATTCAATGATGCCCCATCATATTCTTTTTCTCGCTTGAACCTTCTTTATAAGGAGTCTTTTGTCTTCATATTCTCTTTCTCGCGCGATCCCTCTTCATATTAAATGTTGCTTCTTCATAGTCTCTTTCTCGCTTGAACCTTCTTTATATTGAATCTTTCCTCTTCATATTCTCTTGCTCGCGCGATCCTTCTTCAGATTAAATGTTGCTTCTTCATATTCTCTTTCTCGCTTGAACCTTCTTTATATTGAATCTTTCCTCTTCATATTCTCTTGCTCGCGCGATCCATCTTCATATTAAATGTTGCTTCTTCATATTCTCTTTCACGTTCGAACACTCTTTATATTCAATGATGCCCCATCATATTCTCTTCCTCGCTCGAACCATCTTTATATTGAATCTTTCTTCTTCATATTCTCTTTCTGGCGCGATCTCTCTTCATATTAAATTTTGCTTCTTCATATTCTCTTTCTCGCTCGAACCTTCTCTTAAATTGCATCTTTCCTCTTCATATTCTCTTTCTCGCGCGATCCCTCTTCATATTAAATGTTGCTTCTTCATATTCTCTTTCTCACCTAAACCTTCTTTATATTGAATCTTTCCTCTTCATATTCTCTTTCTCGTGCGAGGCCTCTTCATATTAAATGTTGCTTCTTATATTCTCTTTGTCGCTTGAACATTCTTTATATTAAATCTTTCCTCTTCATATTCTCTTTCTCGCGCGATCCCTCTTCATATTAAATGTTGCTTCTTCATATTCTCTTTCTCGCTCGAACTCAATTCTTTTCAATGATGCCCCATCATATTCTTTTTTCTCGCTTGAACCTTCTTTATATTGACAGTTCCTCTTCATATTCTCTTTCTCGCGCGATCCCTCTTCATATTAAATGCTGCTTCTTCATATTCTCTTTCTCGCGTGAACCTTCTTTATATTGAATCTTTCCTCTTCATATTCTCTTTCTCGCGCAAACCCTCTTCATATTAAATGTTGCATTTTCATATTCTCTTTCTCGCTCGAACCCACTTATTTTCAATGATGCCCCCTCATATTCTCTTTCTTACGCGATCCCTCTTCATATTAATTGTTGCTTCTTCATATTATCTTTCACGTTCGAACACGCTTCATATTCAATGCTGCCCCATCATATTCTCTTTCTCGCTTGAACCTTCTTTATTCTAAGTCTTTCCTCTTCATATTCTCTTTCTCGCTTGAACCTTCTTTATATTAAATCTTTCCCCTTCATATTCTCTTTCTCGCGCAATCCCTCTTCATATTAAATGTTGCTTCTTCATATTCTCTTTCACGTTCGAACACCCTTCATATTCAATGATGCCCCATCATATTCTCTTTCTCGCTTGATCCTTCTTTATAAGGAGTCTTTCCTCTTCATATTCTCTTTCTCGCGCGATCCCTCTTCATATTAAATGTTGCTTCTTCATATTCTCTTTCTCGCTTGAGCCTTCTTTATATTGAATCTTTCCCCTTCATATTCTCTTTCTCGCGCAATCCCTCTTCATATTAAATGTTGCTTCTTCATATTCTCTTTCACGTTCGAACACCCTTCATATTCAATGATGCCCCATCATATTCTCTTTCTCGCTTGAACCTTCTTTATATTGTCTTTCCTCTTCATATTCTCTTTCTCGCGCGATCCCTCTTCATATTAAATGTTGCTTCTTCATATTCTCTTTCTCGCTTGAACCTTCTTAATATTGAATCTCTCCTCTTCATATTCTCTTTCTCGCGCGATCCCTCTTCATATTAAATGTTGCTTCTTCATATTCTCTTTCTCGCGCGATCCCTCTTCATATTAAATGTTGCTTCTTCATATTCTCTTTCTCGCTCGAACCCACTTATTTTCAATGATGCCCCATCATATTCTCTTTCTCGCTTGAACCTTCGTTATAAATAGTCTTTCTTCTTCATATTCTCTTTTTCGCGCGATCCCTCTTCATATTAAATGTTGCTTCTTCATATTCTCTTTCTCGTTTAAACCTTCTTAATATTGAATCTTTTCTCTTCATATTCTCTTTCTCGCACTATCCTTCTTCATATTAATTGTTGCTTCTTCATATTCTCTTTCACTTTCGAACACCCTTCATATTCAATGATGCCTCATCATTTTCTCTTTCTCGCTTGAACCTTCTTTATATTGAGTCTTTCCTCTTCATATTTTCTTTCTTACACGATCCCTCTTCATATTAAATGTTGCTTCTTCATATTCTCACTCTCGCTCGAACCCACTTATTTTCAATGATGCCCCCTCATATTCTCTTTCTCACGCGATCCCTATTCATATTAAATGTTGCTTCTTCATATTCTCTTTGACGTTCGAACACCCTTTATATTCAATGATGCCCCATCATATTTTCTTCCTCGCTCGAACCCTCTAATTATTGAATCTTTCAACCTTCATATTCTCTTTCTGGCGCGATCCCTCTTCATATTAATTGTTGCTTCTTCATATTATCTTTCACGTTCGAACACGCTTCATATTCAGTGATGCCCCCTCATATTCTTTTTCTCGCGTGATCCCTCTTCATATTAAATGTTGCTTCTTCTTATTCTCTTTCTCGCTCGAACCCACTTCATTTTCAATGATACCCCTCATATTCTCTTTCTCGCTCGAACCTTCTTATATTGAAACTTTCCTTTTCATATTCTCTTTCTCGCGCGATCCCTCTTCATATTAAGTGTTGCTTCTATATATTTTCTTTCACGTTCGAACCTACTTCATATTCAATGATGCCCCCTCATATTCTCTTTCTACCTCAATCCTTCTTATATTGAATCTTTCCTCTTCATATTTACTTTCTCGCGCGATCCCTCTTCATATTAAATGTTGCTAGATCTAATTCTCTTTCACGTTCGAACCCACTTCATATTTAATGTTGCTTCTTCATATTTTCTTTCTCGCTTGAACCTTTTTTAAATTGAATCTTTCCTCTTCATATTATCTTTCTCTCGCGATCCCTCTTCATATAAAATGTTTCTTTTTCATATTCTCTTTCTCGCTCGAACCCACTTCATTTTCAATGATGCCCCCTCATATTCTCTTTCTCGCTCCCACCTTCTTTATATTAAAACTTTCCTCTTCATATTCTTTTTCTCGTGCGATCCCTCTTAATATTGAATGGTGCATCTTCTTATTCTCTTTCTCGCTCGAACCCACTTCATTTTCAATGAGGCCCTCTCATATTCTCTTTCTCGCTCAAACCTTTTTTATATTGAATCTTTCCTCTTCATATTCTTTTTCTTGTGCGATCCCTCTTCATATTAAATGTTGCTTCTTTATATTCTCTTTCTCGCTCGAACCCACTTCATTTTCAATGATGCCCCCTCATATTCTCTTTCTCGTGCGATCCCTCTTCATATTAAATGCTGCTTCCTTCTTATTCTCTTTCTCGCTCGAACCTTCTATATATTGAACCTTTCCTCTTCATATTACCTTTCTCTTGCGATCCCTCTTCATATTAAATGTTGCTTCTTCTTATTCTCTTTCTCTCTCGAACCCACTTCATTATCAATGATGCCCCCTAATATTCTCTTTCTCGCTCGAACCTTCTTTATTTTGAAACTTTTCTCTTCATATTCTCCTTCTCGTGCGA
>OZ018331.1:31043400-31061459 GCA_963969495.1 Ceratothoa steindachneri | reverse complement strand
AGCCCTCATTTTAACTCGCCTTAACTTCACCACTTGCTTTAAGAGTCTCTCCTAACAAAATGCCAATGCACTCGTAAGTTTTCGCTTCTTTCACGTTAATACATCATAATAATAATAATTTAAGTACAACCATAATGAAATGGTTCTCTGCTATTTCCACCTTATGCCCTGAATACCATCCGCCCTTGCTTGGTCATTTCCCTCGACCTGCATTCAGCCCACAGCCAAGCAGGTTTGCATCTATTTTCATACACACAAAACACAGTCACACAGTGGTTGAAATATGTCAGGTTGGAAAAACGCCAGTTCAAAGTTAATTTCAGTCTAAAAATAGCTAATTTGGCGATTTAATTTACAGGTACCACCAACGCATCGATTCACTCTCACTCTACCAAACAACCATGTTAAGCTACACTAGCTGCTTCCTCCCCCCCCTAGAAATGGGGGTACTTATGTCAGTCTATGACACTGGTACTAGGCATTCAGGGACCAAGGACAATGATACTGTCTTCCTTCAAGCGGGTCTGCGTCTGAGAAATAAAATGCCATGGTTGGGTCGTCGAGATTAAATCCCTAACAAAGGATACAAATAAACATTCCCCAAATCCGTTCCGAATTCCTTCGGGGTTCTTGGCTGATTATTAAGGGAGGGGGGTTACTACTGTTTGTACCTTCGGACTGCTACACAGTACTTGAAAACTACAAACGTACACACACAAAAAAAGTGTGGTCCAAGTCTGAAAACCAAGTGATTAGTAGTAGTATAATATATATGTATGTGCGTGTGTATGTATGTGTGTGGGGGGAAGAGGGGGGGGGGATTTAGGATACTCTTATTCATCCAAATTCAGAGCGCTCATCATTCGCCATTGACCGTCTCGCAGTTGTCAACTTCTCTTACCTTACTCGTGTCCTACGAATAGTGTCCCTTGAATATTATATAAAGAAATGGATAATATTTATGACATAGGCTCTTCTAAATTATGCTATCCATTATATTTCCTAAATATGCCGCTAAAATATCATACTTATCGTGTCGACGATAAAACATATAGGAATGTTTGATGCCAAAACTACGCAGTCTTTACCTATAACAAAGTTGTCAGTAGAATTCCTCGTCTCCTCCAACCGCTTAAAATAAATGTCATATTTAAATATGAGTCATCGTTACAACGCCCCCATTTCAAGAACTACCCCCCCCCCCCAGGTACGGTTTATTCTAGGGATGGAATGATTGTACTAAATGCTATTATGGACAAACGGAGAAATAAGTACATGTACGTTTAAAACATCAGGTCAATGTACGTATCCATAGGGAACGATCTGCTTTATTTTAACATATGTACAATTGTAATCGCGTGATCACGTGGGAGGACGCTAAATCTATCGTTAAATGCGATAATTACGTTTCCAGAACTATTTTAAAAGGTAATTTGTATGTATCGAGACTTTCTCCCATTTTAATTTGAACCCAGAGTTATTATCACTTCGTACATCGGGTCTCAAATTAAGATTCTCCTTGATTTTGTCTCCCCTGCGGTTTGAGGGAAGTAGACCCGTCCTTCTCTTCTATATAAAATCATCTATTCTGCTTCCTCGTTCATTCCGTGAAAAGGTCTTCGCGAATAAAGACGAAAACACTCGGAATCCCCTTTCCTTGTTTTTTTTTCACTTTGCATTCTTCTACCATTCTACTCACCTCCATTATCAGTCAACTACTCCCCTACTCATTTTTCACCTCCCGTCTTCTACCAGTCTACCACGACGACAGTGGTGTTTGACATCAACCTCAGAAGCAGGGCTGCCAGTGCCAGGGCATTTCCCACAGATCTGGAGGTTTCATGCTCTATTTGGGTTTGTTTTTGTTTTTTTTAAATTAATACAAAATTTGGGGTATGCTAAATAATAACAAACTTTAGAAAACCAGCATATGCCATTAGGGCAGTGCTTTGTTAATTTACCATAGTCAGTGGTTGAATAAGAAAATTGACGCATAAATCAACTGGAGGAAATAAGCCATAGATAGAGAAGGGAGGGATGGGCTGTAATTTTAAGGAGCGGGGCACATTTAAGCTTATGTAAAAGCTTCACGCGCCGCACTTAAACAATTAGATGCAGATTTCGACGACATGCAAGTTAACTGCAATTACCTTTGTGCCTTCACATGCATATACTACATAGTCATAGAGCTCGTGCTAGCCGAGTGGATACGGCGTTGGTCTCCTAACATCGCGGTACCGGGTTCGATCCCGGCAATCTCTCAGCGGACACAAATGTCAGCGCACGTAGAGATCTGGATACCATTTGGTGGACGCGCCGTGCGCTCAGCCCTGTATTCGGGTGGGTAGATCTTACACTTTTCATCTGACACACAGAGAAAATTGCAACACTGCTTTCCTTCCTCCCCCGTCTTCGCAGCACAACAACGCACCAACACACTCTCTGTTTCAAGGAATCTTCCGATGGGTATCTATATCCACATACCTCTGACGTGGAAAAGGTCCCTCTGCCGCGGGGCGACGAAGGTTCCACCTGAACTCCGTTTGGTGTCAAAAACATAATACTTCCCGGGCCGGGTGCCCTGGTGGCATGGGGATCACCAGCGATTGTAATAATGACCTTTATGTCTATTTCATTATCCAGGCGTTACCCGCCTGGATAAAGACAGGTTAGCGAACTACTACAACTAAATACAGTCATAGATTAAGGTACACATTAATAACTAAGGGGTGTGTTTTTTTGCATAGTTTTGCCACCCCTTTTAAACTGCTTCCAGACTTATATCAGAGTGGGACCTACAGCTTAACGTGGAATCCAAACCACGATTTACACTTCTACACCCTGCGATCATTACCCAGGTGGCCCAGGCACCTCCCCTCCAAATAATAACCACAGTCAACGTAGCTTAACTTTCGCGAGCGAAATAGAGCATGTAGAAAAGGGTAATTAGAATAAGTATTTATCATCATCATCATCACTAACTCTATAATTTAAGAAGGGAATTTTTTTGACTTTTTTAATAATAATTTCATCTTAGTTTGGTTATGACTTATGTTTTTTTATCAAAGTTATTTCTAATAATTCTTTTATAATATAAAAAAAAACAAAATGGTGAAGTTCAAAAATAAATATAAGTATCGAAATTTTGTGATTTTTTTAAAATAAAAAGAATTACAAATGGTGAAGTTCAGAAAAGTTATTTTTATATATCTTCTTCTATAACTATATTTTAGCAACGTCATATTTTGAAAGGGGAAATTTAGTTTAGAGTTCCTTTTTAAAATTATTATAATTGGCGAAGTTCAGAAAATTTATAAAAATTTAACCATGGCTACTTTTTATTAGATTTTAAATTTTAATCTTAGTAGCGAAGCGCAATCTTCCCTCCTCCCTAAGTGGCGAAGCCATTGCCTAGTAAATGATCATATTTTTTAAAGATCGTTTCATCTAAGAAAGAAATTATCTTGAAAATGACTGATTGAAGAATCGAGCACTTCCATAAACAATGAGGGGGATGAGGTACGTTTGGGAGCATTAACAAATCCTTCGACGTCAGGGGTCGCGTCTTTACCTCTTGAAACCGGTTGGAAGATAAAAGTGTTTAGGTGAGAGTGGAGTGGACGGTAGGGGTTAAGGTGAAGTGAGGTGAAAAGGAATGAGTAAGAGTGTGTGTTGTTTGCTGGGTGAGAAGCCATCTCCTGGTTGCTTCTTATTTTCAGTTTGATTCTCTTCTTAGTCCTTCTTTATGTCAAGGCTCTCGCGCGCCTCTATTATCCCTCGTTCAATTTCTTGGGGTTGTATTTGAGAAATGTGTGATTGTTAAGGTTTCCTTATTTTCTTCGCACTCAAATGGGACAGAATTAGCGGTTAAGGTGAGATTTGGGGCAAAATATTCAAAAGTTATTGGGGGGAGGGGTCCTGAAATGAAACGTGAGGCGCAGTTTGCCCACCTCTGCCATAGGAGCAAAATAGTAGCCCCCTCCCCTTACTGCCCAACAAATTCACTTCTTTTTTCCCCCCCTTTTAAATCCTATTTTCAATGTTCTGCCTCTTTATAACAAGATTTGTTTACATTGAAAACAAGTTTCATTGCATCTAATTTACCACAGCATTTTCGAATGTATTTTTAATAGAAACAATTAGCAAGAGTTCATGAAATGATGATCCCTCATTCATACCACCTTTACTATGATCTTAAACCAGGGACGGGCAACCTCCGGCCCGCGAGGGCCTAGCGTCTGGCCCGCCACCTTGCTCGGCATTAATATTGCAATCCTCCCCCCCCCCAATAAATAAATTCTGTCAAACAGCATCTGTCTCAATAGACTCATAGATTGAGAGAGGAATGAGTCTTCTTACGTCTGGCAGTGAAAATGAATTAAAAAGAGGCCAAAATGCATCTCCCTCACAGATACGAAACATTTCATAGAAACCAAAGTTGTGTAGAAGGAGGCGATTCTAAACAGAAAAATGCTTATGACTTTTCCGCTGCGATGAATCCTTACTGAGATATGGGTGCGAACATACCATTCTTGTATAATGTATTCTAGTATATACGAATATGGTGACTTTGGGGATTTCGTTTGTCACTCCGGCCCGTGGCCCGCTCCCAAAAGTCTCATCTGACCCTCACTCTGAAAAGGTTGCCCGCCCTTTAAACTATCCAAAGCTACTCTAGCTCATCTTTAAGAATTATTTATAACCTTTTGAAATGTATAACGTTGCAATAAAACGCTTGATATAATTCTTACAAAATAATTAAACCATATTTTTAAAAGATCAACTAGGTCTTTGGAGTATTTGGCTTTCTTTTCTCCCCTCTCTTTGCCACTACCCCCAACCCTCATTCCAGGGCAAAGAAAGATTATAAAAGGTCTCAACCACTGGAGTCTTGTATTTTCGTCCCCTGGTGTAGCCCTGTTAATTGTTACCCGGTGTTTGTTTCTGTGCCAAGTTAATAGACAATGTAACCAGTCTGGCTTGCTGTCACCATTACTTGTTTGTATAGATAAATGATTTAGATATCAGTCTTAAAGGGGAAATATCAAAATTACTATAATAATAGGCCATTCTTGCGAATATAAGAGACCAGCAAAGGAACAGATGTGGGATTGGATGTTCAAGTAGCAGAAAAAGAATGTCTAGGGCCAAGTTTAAATCGAATTAGGACCATTATATGGATAGTTATGCTCTGATAAGGATTGTTTGGTCTATTTTCTGGAGATTTAGTTCCATTATTTAGTGTTATATTAAACCCAATAATAGAACTTTAATACACTATAAAGTAAACCAAACATTGTCAGATCATAAACTACCAGTATAGTGCCCAAACATTTAAGAACTCTTTGAAATAAAAGGTTTTGTTCCACTATCCAACCTAGCGTACTTCATCATCAATTTCCCAACATGAGCCCCTAGTCCCCCTACAACCCAATAACGAAAAACAAATTCTACCGAGTTGTCCTCAACTAAATTTGTGAAAATCCTAAATATATGAAGCATATCTTCCCTAAGCAATCAAAGCCTCTCAAAAATGATCGGAGACTCCATCCTATCCTCATATCTAGGTCAAATGAGTCGCGGGATAAGTAATTTTTACCCGGACGTTGAACCTTTTCAACCGTGGCGTTGCGCCAGGTAGGAACCCCAAACTTGATCCGATGATGTCTGTTATAAGAATTATATCAATGACCTATTTGTTTATAAGATAAATTTCTCTTTATAACACCTAACACTCGTTGGCTTCGTTCCTAGCTTCAATTTTGAAAAATGTAAATTAATGGGGGGCTAAAAATTATAGTACTTCCCCAAAATATTTAAAGTCTCTCACAACATACTTCTACACAAAATGAACAAAGACCCCAACCACCCAAACAATTACAGGTCTATTGCTCTATTAGAGCACCTAGGCAAAATACTCGAACGTATGATAAACTGCCGCCTACGGGACTACCTGGAAGAGAGGGACTGGTTCTCCCCCCACCAATATGGGCTCAGGAGGGGCCGGTCCACTCAGGCGGCTGTGACCATCGTTCACGACAGAATACAAAACAAACGCCAGGTACGACAAAAGACACTCTCCATCAGCAAGGACGTGGAGAAGGCCTTTGATAAAGTGTGGCACGAGGGACTCCGTTGGAAACTCGCCAACATTACGGAGTTACCTCTCTGCACCAGAAGGCTCCTCTCGCACTACCCCACTGAACGGAGATGCCACATAAAATACAACAATACCCTCTCACAACCTTTCACACCACGCTCAGGCGTTCCCCAAGGAAGCGTACTGGCACTCACACTTTACATCATGTACACAAACGACACCCCACGCCCACCCGAAAACTGCCGTCACACCTACACAGTGTCCTACGCCGATGACGAGACCATTCTAGTCAGCGACCGAGGACCAGACGCCAAGACAGAATAGGAGGATAAATGGCTGATTGCCACGAATCCTCAGAAGACACAGATGACACTCTTCGGCGCAAGTGATCACTTCATGCATAACCTACAAATTTTCTCACACACACCCGGCAAGAACCACCTAAACTCAACAAGGTTCGACTACACACAGCAGACAAAACTCCTAGGGTAACTTTTGACAAGTGCCTTAGGTTCAATATACACCAGCACATATTACAAGCAAGAGCCGCACGCACAAACAAAATGCTGGGCAGGTTCTACTCTGCGGGCAAGAAACTACAGTTACACCTATATAAAACACTAGTGCGACCTCTTCTCAGGTACGCCCCACTGTCACTCGTAGCTGCGAGTGTCACGTGGCAGAAGAAGGCTCGGCGCATTCAGAACTCTGCTCTGAAGCGCGCTTGTCGCTCTCCCATGTACGCGAGAATGTCTACACTACACTACACGACGACAACAAATTAGCACCCTTCAACACATACACTCACACTAGACTCACAAAACAACTCGGGGAAACTCGCCAAAGACCCCATATACACAACACTACACGTAAGACCAACCCCCAACCGTCATCCATTCACAAACACCCCGAGACTCACCCAACTACACCACTACTCGGTGTCTAGCCACCGACCTATCAACTCTTCCTATCCTCTTTCAAGTTATTTCCGTACCCTTTTCCTCTACAACTACCTGATCGCCTGTGTTACACAGTGATCCTTCTCTGCTTTGTCTCTATACATGATCATCGTCAACCTAAAGCATTCCTAGTTTGGACTCCGCTCTGCTCACTCCCTGAAGGAGGACCCGAGCTTGGGTTTGAAAGCTCAGAATAAACTCTCGAAGCTCACTCGTGCATTTTCTTTCCCTCCACATGTTTCCTGAGCTACAAATCTTTCGTGACATAATATATATATATATATATATATATATATATATATATATATATATATATATATATATATATATATATATATATATGGAAGCGGCCATAATGAATCGGACATTTAGGTTTGCAACACAAAACTTACACAAAGCTTCAAACAAAATAATGGTAGGTAATCCATGATCAATTATATATATAAATTAAGCCTGACTTTGATGGAGAGTTGATCCTCTTGGTGTAGCTTAATAATCAGCTTTTGGATTTCGGGAGGTGAAAGTGTTAAGAATTCATGGAACCAATTTACTCTCCTAAATTAATTGGCTGTCTAAAAAATGGAAGTAATAGAATTACGTTATCTGAATCATTTTGACGTTATTTGGGGAATAAAAATGCTTCTTTTTTTTACACGTGGGACTCGGAGTTTACCACCGATATACTTTTGATTGGAATATTACCACCGATGTGTAGTTTTACCCGTAATTTTGCCACCGATGTGGTCTTATCATCGGAGATTTACGATTGTGTACTTGTTTTAGGTATTTACCAGGGTTGTGCACTTCTATTGGGGATTTACCACTGATGCTAGCACTTATGTTCGTGGATTTACCACCGGTGTTCACTCTTGTTCGCTGATTTACCACCGTTGTGCATTTTGTTGGGATTTTAACCAAGGTTATACCCGATTGCTCGTTTGTTTGTTTTTACCACAGATGCGCAATCTTAAAGTGGGCATTTCCACGACCTTACACTATTTTACTACCAGTACATATTCTAGGTTGAATTTTACCACCAACCTGCACTATTAACTAGATTTTACCACCGGTATGCACTGTTAGCTGGAACTTTACCACTGATATGCACTAATAGCTGAGGTTTACCTCGAATATTGACTATTAGCTTCAGTTTTACCACCTATGTGCAATCTTGACTTTTTACCACCGGCGTGCACTTTTAGTATATTTTTACCACCAATCACTCTCTTGGTAGTTTTTCCTTTAACCTCTCATCTGCATTGATTAAGATGACTTATTTATCAGTGAAATTTGGACCTACTGATTAACGTGTACACCGAACAATGGGTATTTATAGCATATGGCAACTACCGGAGAGGAGATTCGAAAGGGAGCTCCATCCATCGACTAACCACATCCGATGTGGCTTAACTACACTAAAATCGGAAGTTGCGTTTCCGCTCCGGAAATAAGTGGCTGATCGGGGTGAAAACCTTGGACTTGTTGGCAATTTTTAGATTTGGCGCTCTATTTTGCGACCACCTCCGATGGCGTAAGCGATAAATTGGCGGCCTGAGTCACGAGAAGCGTCGAGGAATCGACGTCGACCTTCACAAATATTATTATTTTTTAATCGAATTGGACTCATCTCTGGCCGGAAGTGAGGAGGCAAAATGTGTGGAAAAGGGGTGAATTAAATGAAGTGAGGATATGAACATTGATTGAGTCGCGTAAAGGGATTATTTTAGTATTAGGGGGCGGGAAAGTAAGGGATTCTCTCCAATCTAACCTTGTTTGAATGGGTTGTCCTTGTAGTGGGATGGGGAAAGGTTTTTTTTTGTAATGAAAAGTGAAGGTGTGGGGAACCTCACGTGGCAAAATAATCGAGAGATTAAAGAGGGAAAATTAAAGTTGTAAAGGTTAAGAAGAGATTTCAACAAAACTGGGGTATAATTTACAAATGTAACCTCGGGTTGTCTCTGCTCAAGTAGCCTGAATCTAGGAGTCAACACCGATATATATATATATATATATATATATACATATATATATATATATATATATATATATATATATATATATAATAAAAATTATTGCAGTAACACAATTAATTATGCGGTTAAAAGGCTATTTTTGGCAGCCACAGTCTTCATCGAAGCCCTCGGAAGGAGCTCTTCTCACATACACGAGAACGCCTTGTGTATGTGAGAAGAGCTCCTTCTGAGGGCTTCGATGAAGACTGTGGCTGCCAAAAATAGCCTTTTAACCGCATATATATATATATATATATATATATATATATATATATATATATATATATATATATATATATATATATATATATATATATATATATATATGTAAAAAATCACACTGGAAAATGAAAAGCGGATTCCAAGTACTTTCGAACTTGTTCAGTTCATTCTCAAGGAATAACGAATTACTTAACAGAGGTGGTATATACAAGAGACAACAGAGTGGTGCCCCGCCATGTACAGCGCGGCGGAATGACACAGAATAGATAAATATTATCAAATATGGGATTAAATACCGGATATGAAGGGTTAAGGCATATAAATAAGGTCTAATTACGTAAGTTCCAACTGTGAGAAAGACTGTAGACACCTAGGTGACAAAGCTATGAGTACATACATACACATGCAATTATAAATGCATTGAAATAAACAAAAGAAACATAACTAATTTAGTAAATCAAAGGGCTAAGATTTAAAATGGACAATTTCGTCATTTTTATTGTCAAGCTTAAAGAGACCGGGGGATATATTAAAATTAGGCGAGGAATTAATGAATGAGCATTCGACAATATTTCTTTTAACAGAGTCATCAGATTTGTAAATAAATTTAGCCGAATTCCAAATGATAAGGGGACTATTTTCATATAAATGGACAAAGGAAGCACTATTACTTTCACCTCTTCTAATATTGTATTTATGTTGGGTCAAGCGTACACTTAATGATTTACCGGTTTGCCCAAAGTATTGCTTAAGACAAACGGCACAATCGACAGAATACCCCCCCCCCATCCCCACCCCTATACTATTGTTATTATTATGAATCAACATTTTTTACATTGTTGACGGATACTTGGGGTGGGTAAGAAAAGAAAAGGACCCAGAAAACGGTAAAACAAGGGAGTTCTTAAAATTGTATGCGGGAAGGATTTCAGTTATGTAAAGAATCCATTACGAGACGCTATGCCTTAGGAAACTCGACCTTTAAAAAATAATTCCTGTTCGATCCCAATTTCCTTAATGATTTTTTAAAGGCTTAAAGCCCTCTATTCCCTTTTGTTGGGTCTAGACAGGCGCGGAAAAGATGGGAGATTTAAAAGAGCTGCAAAAGACGACCCGACAGAGAGCCAGGAAGACGTGGTATTCCTCCAGGTTTCAGTGGTAGATGTGGGTATTATAACCCTGTTACACCAGCCCCCCCCCCGTGGGGGCTGGGGCCATAGAGAACACCTCTCTGAAGCATTCTGGGAAGGTGCTTTGTTCCTTCATTTATTCCGATAACGAAAAATGAAACTTCACCAATCGATCTCGGAGGTTCGAACCTACAGGTCCATCTGCTTATAATTGGACTGTTAAATTAAAGCCATTGTATTTTTAAAGTCCCTGCCCCCCCCCCCATCCTGTGTTTTTTTTTTAGTGTTTCCAAATAAATTATTAAAAAGATCCGAGCGGAGATTAGCAGCTTGTTTAAACGAGGATGACTCAATGTTTTAGTTGAGTTATTTACTCTGTTTATGGTAGAAATGAGTGGTTCGTAACCTTTTTACTACCATGCCTCCTCTAAGAAGCGGTCCTCCCCATCCCCCCCCACCCCGCCCGACCCTGCATCAAAATAACATTCGTAATCTTCTCAATATTAGTTCATGTTCTCGTTAAGATAAGGGAGAGAAATCCTCCCCCCCCCCAAGCGATCGCCCTCCACCCCTCTCTGGAAAGTAACGACTCACTTAAAGGGGAGCGCTCCCCAGGTTAAGAACTACTGGTAGGGATTAAGCCGAATGGCTCGCCCAATTAGTCCAGTAATTATCGCCCAATTAGCTTAACTTCGGTCATTTGCCAAATGTTCGAAACACTTAAGGCGACGAACGCGTTGACCACTTGGAAGCAGGAATGACGAAATTGGTACGTTCGTACAAATTTGGTACACTTTGCTCGAGTTTTGTTTTGGTACGTTTTAAAATTTTATGTTATTTATTAGTAAATTATTATTTATTTATTTAATAAATTAAATTATAAATTTATTATTAAATTTGGGACTAATGCATATTTTGAATAAGTTATCGGTCAGTTCATATATAAACGTCATTCACGAAGACGTAGAATGCAGACTTCTGTAAACTTTGAACTAACCTACGGTTACCTAGTTACCATGTCTTTTTTATAAGTTAACTACAATTTAATTGATATGGGAATGAATAGGTGTTAATATATATCTGCTATAAGTTTTACGAATGTAGTTCAATACACTACGTATAGTCACTAATTACATATGAGGTAACCTGCAAGGTAGTTACCATTATTATCCCAATTCATGTTGGAGTTTATGTCGCTACCACATTCTCCAGCCGCTGCAAAAAGAGTATTTTCTCTTCTTGATAACATAAAAACGAAAAATCGAAACGCCTTAAAGACAACGACATTAAACGCACCATTGCGATCGAAATCAGTGCTTTAAAATATAAACTGCACTTCAAGGGCGCCACCTAGAGAGCTTTGCCTCGACCGACAGGAGAAACATTGGTATACAAAGATAGATGAAGAAGCTCGAGTTTCATTTTAAATGCAAAGTCATATAAGTAGTTAACTAGACGGAATTGTTAAAAACTATTGTAATCAAGTTTGAGGAGCTATTAATTATTTCACCCTATTTAAATTGAAAGGAATCTTATTTTTTTTCTCGTGATATTTAAAGTACTTTAGTTATATTGACATTGTCATTTTACAATCTATTTTTATTTATTTAGTAAGTCTCATTTCAATGGATTTAGAATATTTTAAATAATATTATTTTGATATATACTCTAAATATATATCAAATATGTTCAACTGAATAGATACAATAATGAAATATACAAACGATAACAACTGTTTTCTCAATAACTGTATATATTATTTAAAGAAACTACCTTTCTGAGTTATTAAATTGACAATTAAGAAGTCGAATAAATAATATTTTGACTTCTGATGATATCGGAATGAAAAAATAATTAATTTCTTCATGAATTAGTTAAAAAAAAGTAAAATAACTATTATTTATACCGTATAACTTTTTTATATATTTGGTACGTTTTTGGTATTTTTACCAAATCTTTTGTACGATCACAAAATCTTTCAGCAGCTTTGCTTGGAACAAAAGAAGCTACTTAAGAGACACCTAACACGGCTTTCGTAATAAACGCTCTTGCCTAACGAATCTATTAGACTTCCTTAATGATTTTTTAATGAATAGGGCGAGAGTAAAGCAGTTGACATAGTTTACACCGACTTTCAAAAGGCTTTCGATAAAGTTCCCACAAACGTTTATTACTAACTAAATTAAAAGCGCTCGGGAGTTAAAGACACCATAACGAAGTGGATAGAAAACTGGCGGAGCCATCGTAGGCAACGCGCAGTTATTAAATGGAAAATCATCTAGCTGGACACGCGTCACTAGCGGGGTACCTCAGGGGTACGTTCTGGGACCAGTTCTTTTTCTAGTATACATTAACGACTTAGACGAAGGCCTTTCAAGCATAATATCGAAGTTTGCTAACGACACTAAAATTGCGAATTCAGTACTCACTAACGCACAGATTAATGAAATGCAAAACAATCTCAAACTGGGCGCAAACGTGGCAAATGCCATTTAACGTGGATAAATGTAAAGTACTCCATATCGGATGCCGTAAAGGGAAAGCAAATTATTCACTAAATGGTTCCCAACTCTTAAGCGTAGACAGAGAGTAACAATATCGAGCGATCCAAAATCCAGTCAGCAATGCTCAGACGTCATTAAAAAAGCGAATAAAATAATTGCATTCATTGATAGAACGTTCGAGTATAAGTCCAAAAATACAATCCTTACTCTCTATAATTCCTTGGTCTGCCCCATTATGGAATACTGCGTCCAAGCCTGGTGCCCGGACTATCAGAAAGATATAGTGAAATTAGAACGAGTCCAACGAAGGCTCACTAAAATGATACCAAGTCTAAGGAACAAAACCGACGAAGAGCGACTTAGAGAACTGAAACTCTTTCCGTTAAATCACAGTAGATTAAAAGGGGACTTAATTCAGGACTTTAAAATGATCAAAGGCATAGACAATATGGACCGCAATAAATATTTCACTATCGTCCCGTCAAATTACACGAGAGGAAACATTTTAACTCGCACGAATCTAAGAACTTCTTTTTTGACTGAATCGGTGGGCTTCCGTAGACACTTTCAAACGTCGTATAGATAAATACTTTGAATCTAATTCCCGACTAACAGCGTTTTCTAGCGAATAACTAGCTCCCTGGGCTTCAGGTGACAGGTTCACCAAATTTCGCCTACCTTTCATCTGCCCTAAATAAACTTCGCTTTGGGATTTTTCCTGTTTCGACTAATGCAAAGTCTTATCTCTCCCATAATCTTTATTCCAGGTCACCTAGTATGGACCACAAGGTCGTTGAGACCTGTTTATCTATGTAACTCTATGCAAACAACAACAGCCAGCATAGGTCAAGGATCATTATCATAGATTGAGCTTTGTTCGGGGGCAGTATCTAGGAATGATCTTTTGGGGTGTCATTAGTTAGGAATTAATTTTTTAAATAGGTAAAAATGCTACTTAGGATTGGATTTGGTTAAAATAATATTGGTTAGGTTTAAAGAACCTAACCAAACCAAACAAACTAAGCCAAACTCAGCTAAACTAAACTAAACCAAACCAAACCCAACCCAACCTAGAGAGGATCGATTTGGTTTGAGTGGATTTGAAAATTTCTGCCGTAATATTTCTCTTTTACCCCTTGGATTAAAAATTTACTTTTTTGTTAGTTTAATTTATTTGTGTCATATTTTTGTTCTTTAGTAAAAGTGGATTTTTTCTCTTATTATGGCGCAATTTCGTCTCCTCAGCCAGATGGCTGAACGGCCGGTTACTCGAGTGAATAGGCTGTGTCATCTTTAATTTCACGATACCCTTTGGGGTTTTTAAAGAAGCGTAAGCATTGTTTTCACCCTTAAAAAATGACACCGTACGAACTTGCTAGAGAAAGAACAATGTCTGGAGGGTTTTACCAGTGCAGTGGGTTTTCAGAGGGATTTACAGGGAAACGTGCGAGTGTTTAAAAACTGGGCATTGGCAAAGATCTAAGTACGAGGCATCGTTGAAATTAAAAGAGATAACGGCAAATATGGAGAAGACAGTCACCGATTTCAAGGAAATTATATTACTATTTCTAGGTCCGGGGATAGACCTAGAAATGGAGTCACCTACTAAAGAAAATTTAATGTCTTCGTTTTGGGCTAATAGTCATAAGCCTAAAGGAGGGTCATTGCCCCACTAGACCACCATAATATTTTATTCCATAACCAAATAATGCGAATACATCCCCAATGATCGAATTACTGGTTCAAAGGCTCCATCTAATCTTTTTATACCAAACCAAACTAAAAAAACAAAAACCTAACCTAACACCGTTTATAAAAAAATGGATAAATCCTATTATCTGGGTTTAACTTTTAAAAAACGAGTAGCACTCACAATTTAGGCAGTGTACCCCGGATTATATAATTTAGCTGCCGCAAGAAGAAAATGGTGGAAGCGAATATTTGGTTGGGAGAAACTGGAAAAATACGATCGAGTCAAACATCCAAAGAAAAGAGACTTCTGCCGTATTTCAGGGTCAAACTTTTTATGTCGCGCCAAGTTCGATTCCAGATTTGACTCTTAGACATTATGTTAAGCGCCTTCACAAAGAAAGTAACTATAGAAAGTTAGAAGAAACGGAAAGCCCGCCTCCCACTTTCATATTTAGGAAAAAAACCCCTCACATTTGCATATAATTAGATAGACAGATAGATCGAGAGATAGTAGATATACATATTGAATTAAACGCTTAACAGTTCACAAAGTTTACATTTTGTTTTCAAAGCTCTGCTGTTCTTTGTATCCTACTCTCTCATATGTGCCAAAACTCTGTAATTGATTTTTCAACCGTAAATGATACAACAGCAGAATTCGCCCATCTAAGCATCCAAAATCAAAACACTGCTGAAAAAGCTCAGCTGTTTTTTATCTCCAATTCTCTCATGTTTATCAAAGTCTGCAATTGATTTTTCCACCCTCGATAATATTGCTGCAAAAATCTGCCATGTAAGCAACAAACCCAAACAAAACACTACTGAGAAAAAAGATTGCTTAGGAATCTGTTATACAATAAAAAAATCCTTTTCTGTTCACCGGTGCCACCCACTTCTAAGACAGGTTAAGAAAAATTGTATGCCAGCCCACTGGTCGTAAAAGTAGCAAATAAACAGGCAGTGTCGGAAAGTGATCTGCTCTTCTTAAGTATTGGTAGAACCACTTAAAAAACCTGTGAAAACTCCTCCCACGTAATATAGGATTGGGAAACTTCCATTAAATTAGTCAATAGCTCCTCCTAAGTGTGTCCTATTGGTAAACCCCTCTGGAGATGAGCTCTACCTACTATGTGTAAAACCTTATATCAAACTCTTGTAACCTCTAGATCAGCAGATATTCTGAGCAAATCTTGTATTTTGAATAAAGCTAAAGCCATAAAACTCCGTTTGCTCTCCGCCACTGCGTCGTACCGGGTTTCGAAGACTGGCAAGCAAAACACTCGAGGTGTTGTCGTCACTCAGGGCAACGCAAAGCATTACGTTGAGTTTCTGTGACCATTTAAAGTCACACGCCCTTCTACGATCGAACCCCTTGCAAGAATCATCCTTCAACGTCAGATTGAACCGTGTAGCACACTACCAGGCAGTCCTCTCTCACAAAGAAGGATTCCGTTGCGCCGACTGCCTGATCTCCCTGACTGGGTGCCCCATCTACCGCCTGAGGGTCATTGGCGCCATAGTTACAAGGCCAGAAGGGAGCACAATCAACAATTATATAAGCTCCGTCTCCGACATCGTATAAGCTCCACCACAAATGAAATTTACCCACTCATATTTTCTTTTATTTTAAGTAATAGAAAAATGCCCATAGCATATTTTAACTAGAAACAAAATGCCCTTAACATGATATATAATGCACTATGATGCGATTCCAATTGCCAATGTTGCTGTGGATTCTAGATTAGCGGGGGGTGAAAATGTGGAGAAGAGGGGCTTGATGAAAATTAACTACTACAACAGCAGTACAACGGTGTGGGTGTGCCCTCCACTTCACAACGAAGACTCTCTGCAGGTTATACCATATCCAGTACCATAAATCAATTTCACCCGCATCTACCCAGCAAACTCAGGGTAGAGAGAATACTGGTCGAAAGAGAAAAGAAACATGGATGAAACAAACTTCGTAAATCCACACAAACACAACACATCGAACAATCTAATCTATAGACCCCGAGCCCTTCGACGCCCCCAACCCAGGAGAAACACCCCTCCACGTCACAGACGAATCACCCTGCCAAGGCTCCGATGCGGTCATCATCCCAAATATCCACACTTACAAACACCGGAACGGCCTATCACACCTAGCTGGCATCGGAAATCACACATTTACAACATGACCGACACATAAACATCTGAGACAACCACACTTGCGCGAATACACGAACTGATGGCGTGGGGGGTTCGCCTAGGAGAGTGGTCAAGGGGTGGGGGGACCTCTTATACAGGAAATGAACGACACACTCTATTCATACAAAGGGCAAACTTCTCTATCATGACCCTATCGACTATCAATAGCTTTTAAAATGTCAAAATTGAAGATTTTGAAAATAATAATAATAGTATCAAT
This sequence comes from Ceratothoa steindachneri, assembly GCA_963969495.1. Lineage (NCBI taxonomy): Eukaryota > Metazoa > Arthropoda > Malacostraca > Isopoda > Cymothoidae > Ceratothoa > Ceratothoa steindachneri. Next base: position 31,044,433 of record OZ018331.1, on the reverse strand, counting down.
AATAATAACTATAGCAACAATAACAACAATAGTAACAATAACAACACTAACTATAGTACCAATAATAATAATAATTTTAATGACTATAATATTTTTTAGACAGTTTTTACTACCGATCTGCACTCATAAGATACCTTTATTTCTCAGGGGAATTTGGACCTGCTGACTAGCGAGGGCTCCGAACCACGAGTATCAGTATAAGGAAGCCGCCGTGAGGACGACGACCCGAAGCGGAACTCTATCCGCCGACTAATCTGACTTAACTTCGCTGGATTCGGGGAAGCGGTGTTTCCAGTCTGCATCACAAAATACCTTATTTTGTGTAGCAAATATTATTATTAACAAAAGAGGGAACGACTACAGGGAATAAATATAATTTTCTTCAAAAATTATAAATGGTGAGGTTGGGGAAAATGAAAATGAATGATATATGATCAAGAGTGACCTAAAAAGGAGAATTGCTGGAGCGTGTGAGGCCGAGAAGGCTTAAGTCCCGTGGGAAGGGAATAAACAAGAGAAAAATGAATAGAGAATAGATGAAAACAATACGATAAACAAGGACCAATACAACAGACAAGATTTGTTCATTTAATTCTCCTTGAACAAAAAGTTCCTATAAAAAAAATCCTTTCCAGACGACTCGAATTTTAACACCATCAAGGTGTAGTATCTAAAAAAAAAGAAGTACTTTCCGCGCCAAACCGAAACCATATATGTATGACGACTGGAATACCTAAAAAGACCATTAGTATTTTTATACTACTAAAAATACAGTGTAGGTTTTCTTAAGTTTGACCGTGAATTTCATTGTTTTGTTAGCCGTGCTTTTTAATCTCTTAGTCGGGGTGTGAAAATAAGAAATCCCACATTGCCTGTGGTAATAACTTATTTATTGGTCATATATGCACTTGGGACCATACATAAGGAAAGTTTAAGATCACATAATGCGTAAAGTTACAAATGATTTATAATTGGAGTTAATTCTGACCCACCCTGTAGCCCAAAAAAGGAAAACGCATGACAAAGGCATTTT